>VZSF01007961.1:196904-295199 GCA_013398295.1 Chionis minor | reverse complement strand
AAGTGAAACCCCCCCCCCCCCCCCATAATATTTTCTGAACAGATTTGGTTAGCTTAAATTGTGGCATATCATGATGGATGTGTTTTAGCAGTCAGGCCTCACACCAAATTTGATATCTGCAGTATTCAGAGTATGTGTATTTGTAAAGCAATGCGCTAGCGAGAATCTAGAAATTTTAGCTAGTAATGACTGATTAAAACATGGTGTATATTCATGTGAAGCAACATCACATTTATGCAGTAGAATTCAGGTAATGTAAAAGTGTGCAAATACTTCCCTCCTTGGTTACCATTTTTGAGAAGTACGGCATTGGATGTATCACAAAGGGACGTCTGTGACATTTTTCATATTGCCTACTTACTCTGTAAGAATACTGCATGCATTGCAAAAATTAGCTAACAACTTCAAAGGTTACACAAGTATGGTAGCTTACCACACTATCTTTTTTGAAATATGGAAAGCAGGAAAATCCCAAAGTCTGGAAAAGTTGCCGGAAGAATCATTTGCCTGAGTTAAATCTAAAATTCGGATTACTAGCTCTTTTCATAATTCATGTCATTCACTTTCCACAAGTTTTTTTAGACTCATTTTTGTGGGACCTAAGATAATGCAAAGAAAACAAGTGAAGCTCTAAAAATAAAATAGCTCTTTGTAAGTTTAATCCATTTTTAGTTTAAAAGATCTCATTCACTCTGAACTTTTTTTAATACTCTTCTCCCCAAGTGTAGGTGGAGAGAATCACAGAAAGGCATAAATATTAAAGTCTCCAATAACTGCATGTTTCCTATTTTTCTTCTAAAGAAAAGTTTGGAAACTATTTTTGTAGGTGTTGGCATTGTTTATGTGTTGGGTTTGTTTGATTAGTTTTTTTTCACCCTGCTTACTTAGTCCTTGCTGATTATAGTCTAATTCATTTGTGTGTCTTTTTACAAAGAAATCCAAGGAATAGTTACCAGTATTAACAAAGTGGAGTTCTCAATGCAGTGGATTTTTTTTGTATGTCTTGTCTTTTTTTATATACTTTCCAATTTCTCAGTGGGCAGGAAACTGGATATATGTATGTTTTCCCTTTCTGTGTCCCTGCAGAACTCATTCATTGATTTTGAACTTCTGTGATGTCTCTTTATGATGCGGAAAATTATACGTTGCTTTGTGGAGCAATGCACCTTGGTTTTTGAATGCATAATGCATACTGTGTAAGGAACCAAACCTGGGGAAAGTTTTATGTGTGTTTGCTTCTATTTTTTTTTTCCCCTTCTTAATTTGTAGGTGAAATTGGGGGGTAAAAATAATATTTCAAAACAAACCCAAAGTTCTAATCACCCCTACCTTCTCAAACATCTAATGTCTTGTCATCTACAGAATGATGTGTCTCCGTAAGTTAACCTTCAGGAAAGATTTTTTGTTTTGGCTGTGGGCATATCGAAGAACTTGCAAAATAAGGTTCTCATTCTCTGGAGCTCCGTGTGGGGAATTGTTATAGCCTTAACTTAGGGCATGAGTGGACTTGTGCTTGAATCCTGTATTTGTTCGTTTGGCAACATCCAGCGTTTTTCATCTTTCATCCTAAGGAAAAATCTTTTTTTATGCCAATTTTCCATAAAAGTGATCATGAACTATATTCATTTCATTTAGTAAACTGATTCCTTCTGACAGAGAGGGAAAATACAAAGTATGAGACAAATAGTCACATATGAATCTACTAAGGAGACCATGATATTTACTCCTGCAGGCTTTACTGTATACAAAGCTAGTGGATTAAAGTAATGAATTGGTAGTAAAGTGTATAAGCATTTTTGGAATGAGTACTTTCCAATTCCTCTTCTTTTCTGTAAGGTTTCTGTCTACACCAATTTGTACTCCAGGATCCTCGCTCATTTCCTGCACTTCAGTCTTTGAGTTGTTTTTGCTTTCAACGTTCTTTAGAGAAACACGATGTGCTATCGTAATTAATACCCTTTGGTTTCTGTTTGTGGAGCAGACCTGGTAGTTTTAAAAGGTATTTTAATCTAAAATCAAGTGGTAGAGAGATAAAGGAAAGCATTAGTTTGTTTTGTTGTAGCAGATGCGTTTGTTGCCAAGACTGACCATCAAGTGGCTGAGATAGCTTTGTTATTTTAGATGGATAGCTAATTACTGTCCTTTTTTATTATTCCTATTTCTGTCCTTCATGTGGTCATTGTGAATTAGCTTTGTGCCATTTTCTAAAGTATCAGGCATTTTTATACATTTGGTAAATTGAATGGCAAATACTTGATGTAAAGTCTGCAGTTTTACTCTATAACCAGATTGTAAAATATGAACTGAATTAATCATAACTGCAAAGAGTAATGGCACATTTTCTCTTATTTTATCTTTACTGCCTTTCAGATCATGGTTTAAAACCTTCTACATCTGGTGCACAGAATGAGGCAGCAGCTTTGGTAGTGGATAGCAAGAGGCAAAGGTCAAACCAGAGGCTGCACAAATATTGTGTACTGGATTTATTGTTTTAATTAAGAGTGTGGCAGTTCATCATAAACTGTTTATGGTGTTTTTGCACAGTGCAGCATTTTGAAATCAGCTGTTTTAATGAAAACATAATGTCATATCTGTCAAAGTTCTAAATATTTTGAAAGTGAAATATGAAAACGAGAACTTTAATTCTGGGTTTACTGGGATTAGCTCTTGGTATTGTTTTAAAATCCCTTATGTGTCATATTGCAGGTAGCATAGGTCTCTGTTAGAAAGGGAATGGAATGTGCTACATGGAGCTTGTTATTTAATTGTGAAAATACATGCTGAGGGTTAATATATCGAAAGACAAAGTTGTTGTGATTTGTGTTGGAATGCCAGAATTAAGACAGAAACAGGGATAAGGTGCTTCCTTCTTCATAAACAATATGTAAATGATGTATCCCGATTGTCCTAAAAAAAACGCCAAACAAACCCCCAACAAATAAAGCCCCCCAAATGAATGAATCCTTAAACCTGGAAAGAAATAAATATGCGGTGGGTCATATGATGCTGTGATATATTAGCATCAGGGTCTTTGTAAGTAATTATTTACAAGACTTAATGTCTTTCTATGGACTTTTAAGGCTGAGCATTCTGTAGCCCAGCAATTTTCTGCTATTGTTATGTATTCATGTAGATATGTAAGGCAATTTTGGTTACATTTTTTTGTATAGTCTGATAAAATATTTGTATAATCTGAAAATTATATTTTTGTAGTACTCTCCTTGGAAAATAGAAATTAAGTCTGTCATTAGATGCTAGGCCACAGTAGTTGACTGAGCAGGGTAATGTATGCTACATTTTGTGCTATACTTGGTCAAGTTTCATATATATCGTATTCCACATTATTTTATTAAATTTAATATCTACACTTCCTATTACCAGACATGCCTCTCATTCAAAGCACAGAGGCACAGTTCTCTAATCAGAAGTGACAAGCTATATACTTTCTTTCAGCCATTATTCGGTAGCCTAGAGCAAGGAGCTCTGTTTCCTTGAAAATGTTTTGAATTGGGTTATTTTTATTGAAGTATTAAAGTAATTCTTCAGATTTTAGGCTATTATTTAAGTACTTTTGGGAGAATGCAATAACCTCTGGATTCTGTAGCCTTTGTTATGTTAACAATTGTAGCTGCTAAATGTATCTTTTTAATGCTTGTTATGTAAGTGTCTGGAAAAATCATCTGACTGATAGAAACTAACAATATTTAGGAAATAAACAAGATTAGTTGGCTAAATTACTTTACTATTGAAGTATAATATCAAAGTGACTTACTATTTAAATATACCAATAGATTCTGGTCACCGTACCTTCACCCACAAATGTACGTCAGTAACTGTTTGCTAATTTCTTACAACATAAAGTTCATATTTGGCAGATTTATTCTTAAGGAGTCTGAAAACTATACTTTCCTATCTTAAGGCAATCTATTGCTTGTGATGATGTTGGTTAAAGCCCTCTACAAACACGTATAATATTTAGGTTTGTTGCGTATCTTTATTTGAAAGGGCTTCTGAAACCTTTGCAGATTTTGTACCTCCTTCTCTTTCCTTTAAGGTAGAAAGCAGTGTGACAATGTCAAATAGGTAGAGTAGACTTGGCATCAAAGGAGAAGGGAAGCGATTGTCCCAAACCTCAAAGATATGGCTGCCTTTGTACCTCTTCTGACAATGTATACATCGAAGAGAAACTCGAGGCGAAGCAGTTTTATTGGGGGTATAGTCCTTTTAGGGTGAAAATGTTTTTTGAACGGTGATCTTAATATATCAAACGCTGTCAGTTTTCCTCCCATGTCCTGTGTGTGTATTCTTGGGGGGAGATGTGTGAAATATAATGGAAGAGCTGCCAATGTTTATTAGAATTGGGTGAACAATATGAAGAGATACAGAGTGTTGTTAGCAGGTCTCTCTGACATCAGTAGAAATACTGGCCTTTGTTAAGTGGAGACAGTGAGCTTTGCGAAATTTTGCAGTGATGTTGACATACACACGAGAGAAGGATAATGCTAAGAGACTAAATCCAATCTTGAATAAAGAGCTTATACTTCTAGGCAAACATCATGGGCACAATTCAAAGTATTTTCCCAGAAACAATTTCAAAATAAACTTCTGCCAGTTGTAGGTATTATTATATTGTCTCTGTAGTCTTGCTTTTTTAGGTAGAGAATGTGTTAGGTTTTGAGAGCTTTCTTTTGTTAGTATGCCTGATTGATACTGCTCAATAGGACTGTGGTATTAAACATCAACTTTCTTTACTGGTGTTCTGTAAAATTCTGGTATTTTTAAAAATGCAGTGGGAGCTAATCAGAATGCTTGATTGACTATTCTAGATCTAAATGCAGCTTTGTGTGTATATTATAAATTCCAAATGATTGTGTTATTTTCTAATTCAAATGAATGAACATGTAGCAGATCCATAGGTGATGTAGACCGTGCTAAGCAAGGAAAGAGAAAGTACCCATGAGCATTTTAATGGGAAAGTGGGAAGACTTGCAGACCATGTGAGATATGTATGCTGAAAACAAGGTTAAGTTCACTGTGTTGCCAGGCACAGGGGTTTAGTATGTAGATTTGATTAAGTAGTTACATGCATACTATACTACTTGATTTGCAAATGCAAACTGTATCACATGCACAAAAATTAGATGACTGTTCTATGGAAAATATGGCCCTGAATAGAATTTCAGAATGACAATTCTTACAGTTTGATGGAATTAGAATTACAATTCAAGTATATAATTCATTTTTTTGAAATAACTTTTAACAAATTTTCAACATAAATTCATGAAAACTATGTTGAAAACAAGAATGGGTAATACTAAAGTGGTTATATATTAAAATAAATGAAATGTGTAAGAACTGATGTGAATGAATAGAGTAAAAATCCATCAGAGATGACCAAAACACATTAGAAATTAAAACTGACACAAATAATAACCAAGACTACACAGAGAGAATGAAAACATTGGAATAATGACATTACGTGTCTAAAATCTTTTACAAGATACTGAGCAATACTTTGAAAAGATACAGAGTGGCAGTAGAGGGCTTCAGATAGAAACCTAGACTAAAAATAAAGGAAATTCTGACCTGAGAATAGCTGAAAGCAGGGAGAATATTGGGGTAAGTATCTCATCTAGGCCCTGTTTCTTTCATACCTTCTGCTTACACCCGCTGTTGGAGACAGAAGACAAAGTTAAATTACCCATTGATCTGAGCTCACGACTTGAGCATTAGCGTTGAAGCGTGCAACCTGGATGGTGGGTGGGTGATGGAGAAGCCTTACTGCTTCAGTGCCAGCAGTTAGACTGGCAGTAGGAATGAATCGTATTGCCTGCTAGCTGCAGAGGAGCTAGGAAGGGTAAGTGTATATGCCATGACGTTCCCCGATTATCCTGGCCCCTATCTAGCCTACGTTTTAGGGGTGGAGTTGGGAATATGGCCACAATATATAACTACACAAACAGCATGAAAATGCTTCTGGGTGCCATAGTTTAATTTAGCCAAGCTAAATCTTGCTTGGTACTTACTGAGCGAAGTGCTATATCTAGTATTTAATGGTACAACAGAGATGGCCTGCGAGTTGGGAGTAAGTATGTAAGGCAGCTGGTACATGCTGAACTCAATAGTGAGTGCTGGGTCAGGATATGCTTTGCACTTGACAATGTGCTTCATAAGATGTCATCTTGCCTCTCCCAGAGAAATGACTGTCAGAAATTTGTTAGCAGTGGAAACACGAGGAAAAAGTTTGCTGTTCCCATTCTGCAGTAATATGGGCTATTTTTAACCTGGTTTTATCCACTGCTTATAGCAATTCAGCCTGTTAGATTTGATCTGGGAATTGCTTGGTGAAGTGTTGTAGTAAAGTCAGTCAGGCTAGGTAGAACACTCTGGCCCTTCAAATCTATGGATCTTTTTCAGACATGTGGATCTGTAACATGACTAATGAATATTAAAACTCATTCAGTGCTCTGCTAAAATGATATGATACAGCTTTCACTGGGGAAAGGTGTAAAAAATTCATTAGTATCTACAACTTGACTTTTTAATTTTCAGAACTTTTATTTTGAAATCATAGGTGTGTAAAATTGGGAAAGATGTCAGTTACGTGGCAGGGAAACATAAATTGTTCAGCATTTCAGTGGTATTGTAGATACATTGGAACATTTTATATTTTAACTTGTAAGTCCTGAACTTGGAAAAAAGCATCTGTGTTTCTGCAGAGAGCAATGAATACTGTCCCTAACATTCATAAAAAGAAAAAGAAGGCAATAATCCCAAGAAAAGATGGAAAAAAAATTATACTCCCTTTAAAACTACTAATCCTGCTTTCTGATGTGCACAAGTTTTTACAACCTGCTAATCGTTGATACAATTTTATTTGTAGGAAGAAAATTGTTATTAACAATATTATAGACATATGGGTAGAAATGACAAGAGGATATGTAAATGGAATCGGATATCTAGAATTTTGACAAAAAACAGAGAAATATTTATACCAAAATGGGACAGATAAATAGTATTTGGGGATCTTCTGTTTAAATGTTAGTGGAAACGCATGGGAATGGTAGAAATTATGAAATAAATCAAATAGGAAGCAGAACTTAAAACTTCTTTCTCATAATTTTTCCTCAAATGAGTATCTATTTATTATTGAATTATATTGAATATTGACTATTAAAATTTATTTTGTTAAATAGTGCTGGCATATTATATGGCAATTTAAATGATACATTGTTAAAAAATGTATAATTAGCATTTTTAATGAAAAGCCATAGCTTGACAGGCCAATTTCTACCGTGTTAAAGCACAAAACCACCACATATTTATTGTAATAATCTACAGCAAGATCAAATGAATACAAATATCTGAAAATATTAAGATATATGTATGTACATTGGACATTAGTGCTATATACAAAATATATTGGGAATGAGTTTCAAAATATTTCAAACATTGTTGACCTTTGTTATATAATACCAAGCTCAGGGAAATATATTTGCATAGATTTAGTAATATATTGTAAATAACTACATAGGACAGTGCACATTTTTCCTTAAGATGCAGCATTATAAGCAAGACATTAAATTATGCCTATCAGACAAAGCAGCAGAATCTCAACATTTTTTTTTATTGCACATTCTATTGGGAAGACATCTCTGCTTCTAAAAAGCACATGCATTAACTGCCTGATTCATGTGGTGACATGTGGCATATCCAAATGTGTTATGGATCTCCCAGGAATAAAAACAACATAGCAAAATCATCACCTTGGGATGTTCATTGAGTGAATATTTTACAGACATACTCCTTTTATATTTATATAATAATTTAGTGTTATGACAATTTTTTTAGCAGTGTTGGCAGTTTTTCTTTTTTATAATGGTATTATATTTGTGAGCCTATTAAGTGCACATGGGCTAAACTACAGAAAAAAGTATTTTTCATAATTCCTTAGGGTGCTTGTAGCAAAAGAACCATATTGGTATAGAAAAATGTTAATAAAAGGTCAAGCAGAACTTTCCAGTGTTTATCATGATAGCAATAGCAATTTGGGGCTTTTTTTTGAATTGTATATTGAAGAAGCAGATTTATGGAGTGTGTAGAGAGGTAACTACACCTACTATACTTTGTACTTGTACTGTTTATTAAGAGACACGTCGAAGTTTTAACAGTAATTAAAGTAATTATTTTCTATCACTCTTCCTTTTAAATATCTGGAAATCAGTGTAGCATTGTATGAAGTGAGCTGAAGAGGTTTGCTTGTTTTGCTGTGTTTTTGTGTTACACCTATTGCTATCTACTGTGGAATTGAGAATGATGCTTACATCAACGTATTAATTTTTGCTGCTCCAGAGAGCTGGCATTCAAAACAGGAGCAATGCTTTTCGTAGAGTGTATTATGTACAACATATAAAGAAATGCTATCTTATAATTTAGGAATAAGTCTGTTCATTCTGGTGCGTCATGATATTCTACTTGCCTTACATTTATACTGAATTATATTGTATATGTAATGTATAATATATAATAATATATAATGTATACATTATACATTTGTACTGAAACCAGGACCTAACTAGGCTATTGTTGATCAACTCCTAAGTGTCCTGGAGTCTTGAAAGAAAGTCTGAGCTCAAATTTTGATTTGCTGATTCTTTTAGAGTGTTTCTTCTTGCAGAGACGCTGTGGTTTGTTTAATTATAGAATAGATGTGTCTATTTAGAGTATACAATTTATAAAATGCTTTTTCTGTGTCTGGCTTTGCACCCTTGAAGTCTGTGTTATTTTGATTTTTAAAAAAATTTTTTAAAGGCTATCTAAACACAAGCTATGATGATGCTAACTACGGCATGAATGTATATATGTGTCTTTACACTCTTTTGCTGTGAGATTACAGGCCCTCGGTTATTATTAACTCCTCAATGGAAGAGTAGTAAGTAAATTTGTGTGCTGCTTTGTGCATTAATTTGCTTGAGTGTCTGTATTGTACAGCAAATAAACCAATTTTTTCATTGTCTTCCTGACGAGAAGAGTGGGCCATAAACTTCAATATAATGCTAATGAATGAGTATTGTCACACCTGGTAACTGGATTAGGATTAACTGCTACAGAGTGTCTCATTTCTGATTGTCTCAGAAGACATGGATGATCTACAAATGACAATGCAACCATCTTCAGACCCAATGTTTGACTACACTGATTTTCAGTTAATGTTCTATTTTGACTTCAACAGCTAAAACTGTACTAGGTGCATGTAATAGTGTATGTACAGAGGATAAATGATATTAAGAATTCTGAACTACATACTACTCTATGCTATTTAGAAAATGTAAAAATAATTTTCTTCAACTGCTTTGCAAATCTTTCTCTGATAATATGCTGGTTTAATTATATGCAAGTTACAAAACTGTTATGCTGCAGATTAAAATACTGACCACAGACAAATACTGCATCTCCTCAAAATAGAAATGTGTTTTCTGTGCAAAAGTGTAGATAAAGGCTATTTTCTTGAAATTGATCCAAGCTGGCTCCACAGGAGCAGAAGCATGAGCATCCAAAGTAGCTGTAGCAGCAGGAAATTCACTTTTCATTGCCATTTTGCTGTATCCCTTGTGAGAAGGGGTGAAAATAGTGCAGAGAAACTACAGGAAATCTATATCAAATTTTCTTAGAGATCCATTGTATTGTTTAGCAATTTTCTGTTGTAATATATTAGCACTATATTTAGTATTTCTTTTTGGCAGACAGAGTAGTGGAAATTTTTGTTATCAAAATGATATGAAGAATTAACAAAGAAGTGTTAATGAAGAGCAAATGATGTTGGTAGGGTAAGGCATAAAGTATATACAATATATAAACAGTATCAGGCTTGCCCATACAAACTGATGTTTAATATGCTGCTTAATATCTGGTGTGAAGTTATTCATGGTTTTCACTTTTATCATATGCTCTAGAAAAATATTTTCCTATATGTCCCTGCAGCATTAAAAAAATATTATTTTCCCTTTCTTTAAAAAAAAAAAAATCCCTTCTGTGCATCACAAGGCTTCCCTGAAAGCTTTGCTGTGCAGTGAAATTGCAATGCTTTTCACACATACAGAAGTCTTTTGTAGGTACACCTTAAAGAGGTAGTGAGTTCGTGAACTAAGTTACGTGAGACCCACACAATGTGAAGATGAAATATCTTGAACATGGGTATGATGATAAAGCAATAATGTGATTTGGGGGAACAAGAACTATTGTAACATCAGATGTCTTAGGTGCAGATAGAGATTGGTACTCAAATTTTGCCTGCCTAAAGAATAAATATCTTGGAAATAGTTCAGTTTTTAATTCTGAAATGTTTGAATTCCATATTAGAGTTGTGAGTTTAACAGTATGTTTTGGTTCCCAGCTACCAGGGATACACCAGTAGCATTGAGGCATGGCATGAAGCCTAAATTAGTAAGTTCTTTCAGGCTTATTAGGCTGGGCCCTGTGCTGACGCTGCCAAATTGGGCAGCTGGGGGAGGAGGGAGGTAGCAGCAGGGGTCAGAAGAACAAAGGATAGGAGACAGCATCAGGCAGTGGCAAGAAGCAATGTGGTGAATAGGAGGGAGGAAAGGGAAGGTGGTGGCTGGAAAAGAGGCAGGTCATGAGGAGAAGAAAGTGGAGGTAATGAAGTCCAGAAAGGTCCTTGGTCCCCAGTTTTCTATTTCGTTCAATGTAACGTGCAACGTGAGACCTGATATGAGTTAGTTCTCAGCTAAAATAGTTATTTTTCTAAAATGGAACTCTTGGAATTTTTACATATAGAACTGGTCTCTACTGTAACCATTGTTATATGTAAGCTCTGCTTATTTTTTGCTGTTAGTTAGTATGTGAACAGAACAAAAATGAACCAATCTCATAAGAAATCCCATCTAGTCTGTGCACTGTAGCTTACAGGCTGTATCTGTGGGGGTACAGGGGTGGGTTGCACTTCCTATCTAAAAATTGGTAGAACTTGTCACTCTGGATGTGGCTGAGAGGGAGAAGGGGAGGCCTTGCAGTGAGGGTGAGGCTGCTGGAAATGTACATTATTGTCCACTTTGAGCTGTGAGCATGGTCGGAAAAGTCTCATTTCTACACAGTCTGTCAAGGATTGCTAGTAATTGTCTTCTCTGGCTCATCTTCAGCCTGCCATGAGGCTAATCTAAAGTCAGCACATCTGGAAGCAAGATGGTAGAAAGGCCAAAGTTCAGTCTTGGCCTCCAATGGATCATCTGTATTAAGGAACAGACCTCTTGGAGCTATTGTAGTGTGATTCTGTCTTTGCTTTGTCCTTTCTTGATGAAGTGATCAAGGAAAAGTTCTGACAGCTCTTCTGCAGATATTTTCTTTGTTTAAATTCATCAAACCCAGGAGGAGTAGTAGTTTGGAGACAGGGACTCGCTCACTCTGCTGTAATAGGAAGTGAGGTTTTTGTGGTACATCTTCTTTAAAGTGTTGTCATTCATTTTTCATGGAATATCACCCTTAATTGAAGAGTTCTTTTTCACTTTTTAAGGATCTATGTATTCCTTCCTCTTCTAGTTATTCTTATTTTAATTTTGAGTGCATCAGATTGCTTGCACCTTTTGTTGGCTACTTTGCCAGAAATACTAAATGTATTCTGTGAGCTTGAAGTTTAAAAAAGAGTGGTACTGAAGCAGGTTGGAGAACTTTGAAACACGTATGATCTGTTTTCTGCTGCAATTTGGAGAGGTGCCTGGGTAGGATGCAATGAGTTAGCCGGACAGATTTAAATGTATGATACCACAGTAATGGTAGTATCTAGCTGTGTTCTGACTGTTGTTTATGTTCCTGTAAATATCTAGCTTTGTCCAGTGTGTTATTTTGGGGACACAGGGAAGTTGCTGTTGTTGACTCGAGAACAATTATTCAAACCCGGAAAGTCTGTGTAATTCATATGAACTAAAAATGTATGTATTGTTCTGCCATTCACAAATGGGCTGCTATTAAGAGCGTAAATGAGAATTAGACATCTGTGTCCTGTTAAATTACTCAGAGGTACCTCACTGTCATTTGTGCCTTTGACCACTTCTGGGGCATGTGTTTTGTCTGGACATAGTTAGGCTTCTGCTAGGTCTGATTACTTGTTTTTTGCTGGGATTTCTGCGGCAGAGGTCCTGCACTCTTGAGTGGTCTGCTCCAAGTGCTAGTCTGCTGGAGCTTTGCAGTTGTGCCATCCCCATGAAATACAGCTGTGCCGCAGGATTGCCTCTACTCACTCTTCTTGTTTGCTTCTGTTGCTGCCACAGGGTTTGCATTGAGTGAGTAAAGCTTGACTTAGTGTCTGGTGTTGCTCCTTCTTCCTGGAAATAGAGAATGTGTTGATAACAGTATTTCCTTTCATTCGTTGCTCTATTCTTTTTCCTGTGCCATTTGCTAGAAAATAAAGACTGTAAATTTCTGCCCAGGTAAGAGATCCTAGTTCAAGGCAGGTGTAGAGACGGGTAAATAAAAAGGAGCAGCTGTGTTATCTATTGTATGATAAGTGATTGAAAAAAATATTAAAGCATATTTATGAGTTAAATGTATCCTGTTCCCAGCCACTTCCAAAAGTTTTATCTGACTTGTACGTTTTTGGATGTCTTAGCCGCTTCTGGAATATCTCTTTCCCTTGTTTGTTTTTGTGTGTGGTTTGGTTTAGTTTTGTTGGTGGTGTTTTGTGGTGTGGTGTTTCTTTTTTTCCTTCTAAATGAGAAGTTCTACCTGTATCATGAATGAGAACTTTAAGGTATTTTGTCATACAAATAAATGGAGAGATGGATAATGCTAAAAACATCTGGCAATTCTGAGACCTGTTCAGATTTCTGAAATTCCTGCTTATATTTTGTTTTCCACCCAACGCAGTTTTCAATTTATTGCAGCATTTCTCCCCTTTTTAAAAATTGTGATAGTAATGGATAACTCCTTAAAAAAATCCTGTTCATGGGCTTCACAGTAGTAAATATATTACTGTAAAAAGAATAGTAGTATATTCCTGATGTGAAATCGATTGTCCAAAAGATGACACTGACCCAATTCTGCCTGCTACGAGGTGGGGTTTTTTAATACGACTTTCTTTTGCTGCTTTAGTTAACAATACTATTGAGTGACTAGGAATTAGTTATATGAATAAAAATTTCAGCATATGTCTAAAACTTGGCCAATGTAACTCACCAAGGATTTTCTATTTATATGGTAATATTGGAAAAGGATGGTATTAGAATTAGTCAATAAATTTATTAGTTTTAAGAATGTTACCTTTGAGTCCTGCTGTAGGTCTAGGTTTGTGGGGCGCAGTGTTTGGCCACGGCCTCGTAGCTGGCAGCTATTGCGGAGACACGGATAACTGGAAGAAAAGAGGTAGTATGTAAATACCTAGGTGAAGAGAACTGTTAGGATAATTGCACATATGCTAATCTGTTATTTTTACTTTCTGTCGCTACTATTTGAATTTTCTTAAATGTGTATTTATTTATTTTTTTTTTTAAGCGTCCTGAAATCTCGCCTCAGTTCTAGGGGTAGCTCTTGCCGCGTCGCGGGGGCTGTTTCTCGGCTGGCGGCGATGTGCAGAGCCGCCCGTTTTCCGCAGGAAGGCAGACCTTCCCGCGCGCGGCGGCGCCACTGGCCGCGTCTGCAGCGCGCGCGCCGAGCGCCGCTGTTGCTGCTGCTGCCGCCGCCGCCAGCGCGTGGCGGAAGCGGCCGGGCCGCCATCCCGCGCGCGGCCTGGTGGTGGGAGTGTCGGCACGCGCAGGTGCCCGGGCCGGCGGCGGGGAGGCCGGGGCTGACCTTTGCCGGGCTCAAGAGCCTTTCATTTATCACCGGCCGCGCCGGCGGAATGAACATATTTACTCGTGTTTTACTTTCCACTTATAATATCTAGTGGCATGGGAGGAAAATGAAAACAATTGTTCATAGGGGAAATTTATGTGCTTCATCTGGCTGTGTGATTTCCACAGTTGTACCAGTGCCACTTAGGGACTGGTATTGCATTTTACATCTTTAGGCTACAACAAAGTAGCTTTTCCATCTGCTGTGAAGCCTCTAATAACGCTTGTCTCGCCGTGTTTTTGTAGTACAGTGTTTCATTTGAATAGCAGACTTCTTTAGCTCTTTGTTTAACAAATGCCTTTCATCTGATGTGAAAAACCCACTTTTGTTTTAGGGATATTTTCCTTTTATCCATAGTGAGCAGAAGATTCTGATTTCTGATTTCTCCTGTTACGTGCTGGGTACAAATTAATTTAAGTACCTGCACTGGTCTTATTCCAGTTCCTGAGTTCTTGATGGAAATCGTTCCTGGATATTATGCAAAGGGTTTCTGAATCATTCCCATCACAGCTTTGACACTGTGTTCATCCTGTTCTCTTCCATGCTTTACTTACTCAGATAGTCCCATTAAAATCGATGGGAATACTCATGTAAGTAAGGCAAGTGGGAGATGGGGTTTAATTTGAGTGACTTTTTTTTTTCTTTCACGGTGACTGAGTTGTTTTCATCACGTGTTACAATTTCTGTAATGATTAAGCCTGTAATGTTTTCTGATTTTGAGCGCTATTTTTCAGATTTGTGTTCATTTAAAATGTGTACATATCAGTACACTTGTGTAAGTCTACCTAGAAATAAATTCTCCGTTCACCACCGTTTTACAGTATGTTAACAATGGCAGTTTAATAAAACTGCATTACAATGTTGGATGTCCTATAATTAAATTAAAATTTCTAGAAAGGCAAATTATTTCTTTCAACTTCACAGATTAAATAAACATATACAGACCAGACTCTGATCATTAAATCAGTTTATCTTTCATTGTCTCCTATAAGTTAACAAATTATGGTGGTTTAGTGATAATTTTTAGATGAGGTTTAAATAAAATGTAAGTAGTTTGTTTACATAATAGTATAAGGTGAATAGGTGGCACAATAAGTATTACAGTGTTTGAAATTTACGTAAATTTGTAAAATTAATAAATGTATGACTCTTCTTAACAGTAAGTGGCATTGCTTTACGCTCTATATGAGCAATGTTTATCAGTAGATAATTTTCAGAGATACTATAGGTATGTGTCTAATAACTTTGGTAATAAATTATGAAATACTGTGATATACTGATGGATTTTGTTTTTCTGCTGTACTGATTGCATTTGTAATGTGGTTTGTCTTTATGTAACTTGCATGGTTTACAGATTGGAAGCAGAACCAGATTACAGGGAAACTGCATTGAAAGCAGAGTTGAATGAAATTCTGAAACTGTTTTAAGATTGTGTTCTGCAAATTCTGATTTCATAAGTTTTTTCACTTCAGAAAGAAGATACTGCTGTATCTGTATGATTCCCGTCTGTGACAGCAATACCTACTGTCTGAATACTGCATCTAGAGCACAGAAAGTACAATGTATTCTGCTTTGGTATGATGGTGATTAAAGGGTGTTGCAGTTCTGAGAGTGCCAGTGGACAGCAGAGTTTACAACAATATTTCTCATAGGCAGGTAGCACTTCTGTATTTACTAGTAGCAGGGACATGAGAGCTAAAAAAAAAAAAAAGAATAATGAAACATATAAAATAATACTGTTGCATAAAAATGCATACTATATACTCACCAGTCTAATGTTACATACATAGATGTTATCTGAGGCTAATCCTGTTTTTAATGCCCAATCCAAGCACCTTGGGGCTTCAGGACCTATATTTTATTATTTGTAGCTGTCCTTTTGTTTCTGTAGAAGTGACACATTTGAAATGCTTTTACTGTATCTATGTCCTTAATTTAAGAGATAACATTTATTTGCTTAAAAGCAAACTTTTAAAGTTACTGAAAGCAAGCAACAGTCTACTTCTGAGGTGAATGGAATCCTCTCTCAGCTAATTAGACTTTACCCTGTTTTCCCAGCAGTCTTACAATCGAAGTATTCAAAATAGAATTTCTTTATTGCATGTTGCCAAAATCCAAGATGAGAAAAATGTTATGAACAAATATTTATGACAAATTATTACCCTTTATGTGTAGGAAAACCAAATTCTATTAAGATTAGCAAATATGATAAACCATTTACTAGAACTGGACAGAAGATGATCTGATAATGAAATACATATGTGATGTGTTTTTTGAATAGGCAGATACCGATGGTGGGAGACAGGTGTATATGTGGGTTGTATTCATGTGCAAAGAATTATAAGATGCTGAAATGCTTCTTTGTTTTTTGGTGCTGTTTTCAGTGAACACAAAATAAGAGAACTAAAGAATGTGAAATATTTTATTAATTTTATTTGCATTTAAGTTTAAAAAAAATCTCTTATTTCTTGAAACTGAAGTTAACTTTTTAAATTATTTATGGTAGCAATAACATGTGTTTTTGTTACTGAACTATATCTCTATAGTTCATCTAGTGAACAAAATCCTCCCTCAGCTAATTATAACTTACAGTATTTTCCCAGCAGTCTTACAATCAAATTATTCAAAATTGCATTTCTTTATTGCGTATTGCTAAACCCAAGACAAGCAAACATCAAGATAATAAACAATTATTTATTGCAAATTATTACCTAATATATAAGATTAACAGCTTGTAACTATTAAGATTAATACATGTGGTAAACTGTATTTATTATACTTATTTTGTAGCAAATATCTTTGTATAAAACATATGTTTATGTATTGCAATTAATGAGAAAAAGTGTAAGATTAACAATTTAAGCTATGTTTTGTTCTTAGATTTATGCACACTATAAAATTTATTTATTGCACTTATTAAAAGTATTTAATGATGGACTTTTTAGATGCTATATTTTTAATGTGCAAATATAAACTAAAGGAGTGTTAAATTACAAAATGGAAAATTATAACTGAAGTCAAAGGATCTAACTATTTTCTGCTATAAATCTACTTTAAAATGATCATCATTGGAATTGCAGAATCCTTAAATTGTGGCCTTTATAGTACATAATGAGTTGCGATGAGTTTTCCTTTTTAAAGGCTTTTTTCATCATTAGAACTAAACTCAACATCTTGCTCTTAAAGATAAATGTAGCTCATAGTATAAACATTGGAATCATATCTTTTTATGATGAGAAGTTAAAATAACATTTCTGAGAGGAGAAAGAGAGAGAGCGCAAAACCAGACAACTTGTGATGCACTGCAAGGGAGAAACTGAATTTAAAAATGAGGCTTCTGCTTTGTCTTTAGAAAAGAGCTACTGCTGCAGTCACGTAGATTGTGCAGGTTGACTGAGAAGATGTTTCAACAGTCTCTTATTCTGGAGAGACTTCTTTGGTCAAAGTGCTTCTAAACTGATATTTTCCTTGCACAGAAGTGTGATGTTTTCCAGCATCTTTTATGCTTCATTTTTCTAGGAAATTTCTGGGAAACTTTTACGGCTTCAGTCCGTCAGTGATCAGGCTCTGGTATAATCTGTTGTCTTAGCATTTTGTTTTAGAAAATATTGATGTATTACAAGTATGTTCAGAACATATTTATATACTGGTTTTTTGGTAAAGAAACTGTTTTTGGGGAAAGGAATCTGTCAGCTGAAATGTATTTCTACTTCTGCTTCTTCCTATGTGGCCATGCTTAGCACCAGGCATTTAGAGTGTACTTAATGATTTAATTATAATAAACAAGTGATGCAATTTTATTGGGATTTCATACTTAAGAAAACAACAATGTACGTAAGCAGGTTGGCTGGGGGAAAAAAAACCACATTACAAGTTCTCTTTTGGTTTTGTGTGTTTGGTGTGTTTTTTTAAGTTTTGTGTGAATGGGCTTGATTCTCATTAAATGAGTATGATTCTCATACTCTGACAGTATTTCTAAAATGATTAAATGAAACTTATTTAGCTAATTGGGTACCTTAACAGATTCTTTTTTTTTAAAGAGCATTCAAAAAGTATCACTGTATGAAGAGAAAGAATTAATAAGAATGACAAGCTGTGTATTTTTTATTTTTTAAGGTATTCTAAGCAGTTATTCTTGCTATTATCACTTTTAAGCATTCTGTACTGAGTTTAAATAACCTTACTAGGTTGGACTTGAAATACTGAGCTACAAGCGTGTTTTAAGTCAGGTAAAATATAGTTAGGTTTCTTTATGATAACTATAGTAATTTGGAATAAAAATCAAGTAAAATATTATTTCGTTAAAAGCAGTGAATACTGAAAATGAGGGTTTTTTTTGTCAAGCTTTCTGGAACATAAGAAATATGTCTTACTTTTTGCTTGCAAAACAGATTTTAGTTATGTGTTTTAAATGCATTAAAATGCTGATGTACTGAGGGGTTCTGCTTATTGCTGTAGGTGTTACTCCTTTTTAAAAAAATGAATTGTTTTTTCTCTAGATGTAGTTTATTATTATACAGTCATTCAATGAGATTTTTTCATCGAAGTGCTCACGACAAACTGATCTTGTTTCACTTGAAATCAAAAGGCTCTTTTTTTATTCTTCATTTGTTATAAACAGATGTGAGTCTAAAAATGCCTATCAAAATACGTAACGTGCTCTGAGGTTATGTTAAAGTCTTATGTTCTTAGTATGATGTTTCAGTTCTAAAACACTGACTTTACTTTGCTGATTTTGAAATATTAAAGATCCTGCATATTATGTTATCTGTACATCTGTGGAACTCTAGAAATATTTGATCCAAATTCTCTAATGTGATTTCACTGCTCAGGGAATTTAAATGGTCTGATTTGGGATGTGTGGGGCTAGCTGGAAATTTCCTGGAGTGGGAATCACTACTCTAGTGCTCCCTCCCCTCTTCAAATTTATGATCATAAGAACAACTATTCCACAGCAGACTGAAAGCCTTCTAGGACACTGTCCTTTTTGTGACATTGCCCAATAAAGGATTTAAAGGAAAAGAGTGGAAGTAGCAGAGCAAAAGTAGGGTTATATTTTTCCCAAATTTTTTCTCCCTTTTTCTGGAAGCTGACAATTTATGACCTATGCTTTTATACTTCTCATTATCCTTGTTTCTTGTCTCCAGTGCCCTCTTTAGTTCTATTATCCTTTTTTGAGAAATGGTTACCAGAATGCACTTGGGTTTAAAGAGGCAGGCGTTCAGAATCTCTGCTGAGGAAGGGCAAAATGGCTTACGAGCACAACAGAGCTCAGTCCTTCATTGGTGTAAGCTCCCACAGCTCCCATCCGTAACTGGTGTTTTGTAGGCAAATACCCTCACAGCTCAGGCTCAGGCTGGGACTGTCAGAGATTGGTATCAGAATTATTGAGCTATAATTAGGCCCATGATGCTCCTCTTCTTAGTGTCATCCTTCACAGGGCAGAGCTCTGACTCAGGAAAGACACTGACCGTATGATCAGTTAACAAAAATGATGCTTTCGCCAATGAATTTTTGTGTGTCTAGACTTGGCTCTAGTCCAAAGAGGGCGTGACTTAGGTGGAAGTTGTAGCTATGTAACACTGCACAGGATGACGTTTAGTAGTTGCAGAATTGAATATAGCGTTTTACAAAAGTCACAGTTTAGACAAGTCCCCTGGTTCTGTATTCATTGTATCTGTTTTCTCTGAGATTAACTTAACTGACATTTCTGGAATTTTACGTCATTGAAGTGAGAACAAAACAACCAACTTTTGCAGCTGATCTGTGAAAAGCCATTATCATTAGGCCATCTGGAAAAAAAGCATTTTTAGATCTTGAACAGTGGCTAAGAGCTTGTTTTTGAAGAATAGATTTCTTGTGATTGCCACATGATAGTGACGATGCATTACAAAAAAAAAGTGCTGAAACAAGTAGGGTTTTATAGCACCATTTATATTCTAGGTTTATTTCTACAATAACTTAAACTTTTTCCTACTTAGCAATTTCTCTGTGCTAGTAAAGGTTTATATAGCTTTGGAGGCAGTGCTACCTGATATGTTAACTCTGATTGGATTACCACAAAAAACACAACAGCAGAAAGAAATTGTCTACTTAAAAAAAAAAAAATAGTATAAGGCTGAATAAATGACACGTGCAACTTATGAGTTTTGAATTTTTGTGGCATGAAGGCAGAGTAGACAAAATAGAATTATGGCGTTTACCTGGGAGCTGGTGTTACTTTATTTCCAATATTGAAAGTTTTTTCATAATAATATCTAAGATTGATTTCTAGTATAAAAACGTGGGTTTGGGGTTTTTTTTTGTGTGTGGCAGGGGTGTGTGTGTGCCATTTGGTGGAGTGGGAAGTGTTTGGGTTTGTAGTGGTGTGGTTTTTTTTTTCTTTTTTTACACCTCATTATTTCTCAGTGATTCTTTTCCCTACTGCCTGTGAAGTACTATGTACTTTGAGAGATGCGAGACCATGACAACGTGGTATAAATTTGGGAAAACTTTTACAAGTTCACATCAGATAATGTTTATTGATCAGGCTTTCTCATCATACTGTTTAGAAGATCCAGGCAAAAAATAAACTCAGAAGTGCTTGGTTTTTTAAGTTAGAAAGGGATTTAAAAAACACCAAACAAATCAAACCCAAAACAACTGGTACTTTATTTAAAACTGTTTGGGAAAGTGTCCTCTTCAGTATTTACACAAACTGTACAATCAATCAGATGCATTGTTTGTGTGGTAGCTGGAAACTTGTATCCGGATGGAAAAAATTTTAGAGAAGACACTTAAAAAAATCTGAACACTAACAGATGTATTTATCTTCTCCTGACAAATAGGATGAGAGTGCAAAGCTCAATTCATTTACAGATGACAAAAATTAACTAAGGATGACTTAAACTGAAGGGCGTAAGTGAAGCTCTGCAAACATCACAGAACAACCATGACAGACTATGCTGTAAAACTATTTGTCCACACCAAGAATTAAGTGCTAGATTTACTTGTAGTGCAGGTAGCAGGGATGCACAGTCAACAGTAAAGAAAGGGTTTGGCTCACCCTGCTGCGTTCTTTGTGTATCAGCTGCCTGATACCAAGCTAGGGACACTGTTGCTAGCCAGTACTTTCTACATTGTGTGGGAAAGAATTGTAGTGATCAACTGGAGGGCAGGTAGGAGACGGGGGGCGCGTGTGTGTGTGTTTCTCTGGCTTTTGTTAATGTATCCCATACATGTTTCCTTGTACAAGTGGCCCCTGGTACTTTGGATGCAGCGCTTGGAGGAATAAGTTGTGCAGAATATGCGACTCAATCGAGTCTATATCTGATATCTGACATCTAAACTTTCACCGTGGATTTTTGATTGTCTGCAGACAGATTATAATCTAATGGCGATGTTTTCCTCCTCCTTGATTTTTGTCTTTTGGGTTTTTTAAAACACATGCACATTTTTAATGCACGAGACATACTTTTTAATATTGCTTTTCCATATGCTGCTCTAAATGTATACATGCCACATATTGCATGCAGGGATTATTTTTTTTTTTTTCCTGGGGAAAAGTGTTACTCAGTGGAATTTATTTGTACTTCAGGAAATCTCAGACAGGACAGGTGGAATTATGGAGTCCTTGAAAGACATACACTTGCTCCTAAATAGTGATGGATATGAGTCAGGATTATGAATATGAGGGAGCTTGGCTTATCAAAGTGCAGATGAGAAGGGATGTGATCCACAAGGTAGTATTTCCATTTAGATGGGGTCCAGAATATGAAAATACTTAAGGATCCATGATGACAGTGTGTGCTATCATTTGGTCATACCACTGGGTTAATAGTTACTGTTCTTATGCAGTTTTACAGCATGAGCGGCAATATTTGTTTGAATACTAGACGATAGCCAGATCAAACCCATTTTTTTTCTCTTAAGTAATGTGTACCTTGTAACTCCAGTTAAATCTTATCAAAAGATCCCATATAAATGCACCAAAAAAAAAAAGAAATTGCGAGCCACATATAGGTTCTTCTTGAATGTGGGGCTCACTTCTTTCTATAGTCTGTGCTTTCCTAAGCTCAAAACTGTATAGGTTTATGTGCTGGAAGCATAGGTATGCCATTATTTCTGAATTGAACACAACTAGGGCTCAGGAATAAGCTTTTTTATTGGAATTTGGCTTATTATTTCTTACCAAGAATATATAGGCTAGCATCTGTAGATATCACTCAAATATTTTGCAGTCTACCCGATCATTTTCAAGTTTGGATGTGATAGATTTGGATATAATTTTTCTGTATTATCTATTAGTGTTTTACAGTTTTCATTGGAGCCTTGAAATGATCATGTGCACTTAACCTCACAAAACTGTCTTAAAATTGTACTTTCAGGAGTCACAAAACCTGCTTGTCTGCCACATGACCTGAAGATTGATTAGGAAACAAAGGATATTTGACAAATAATTATTGCGTATGGTAAATAAGTGGTATTTTGATTTGTACATAGCCACTTTTGAAAACCTAGTTTGTGTGAGGCATTTTAAGGCAAAGCATAAAACCCCTCACAGTATGGAATGTGTCCAGTTAGGAATATACAACAAGAAATAATTCTGGATTTATGAAAAAAATAGTTGGATTTTAGGGGAAAAAATTTCCCCAAATTTAATCAAAGGCTCATGTTCTGTTCCTCATGTTTTGATTCAATTTGTAGGTTCATATATTATTTTGAGGCTGTGAAAACATTCAAAGAGAACATTGAAAAAAGATCAAACCTTAGTAGTTGACTTGAATGACAGGATGCTTTGGACGTAGAATTCTGGTAGAAGACTGGAGTGTGAGTGATTGTGTTGTATTGTCATTCAGTGGGAAGCAGAGGGGCTTAGATAAAGGATTGCTGTAAATTTGTTTTTGTCAATTAAGTCATCTTATTAATAATGCTGCTTCCTGATTATTGTAGCTTCTGCAGGCAGTAGGCTTCATTGAACAAACCATCTTTACTCTGTTTTTCCTGTGCTGCTTTCTTAGGCGGTCAGAAAAAGATGGCCATCAATCTGTGGAATTTGGGAGAATTAAAATAAAGTTGTTAAGACTTTTACATTAGATTTAGTCTCTTATTATTGAATAGGTAATAAGCAGTATTTAATGGTTTGTGTTTGCACAGGGATGAGTTCTACTTAGCCCGGGAAACAGGCTTGGATAAGAAAAAAAACTTCCCTTAGTCATGACACTGGCTAAGTGTGAAAGTTTATGATTTTTTCATGATTATACAGATTATTCTAATTCTAACTAAATAATGACATTAGCATTTTAGCGCGCAAAAAGTAGTGCTTCCTGACTGCAACTCACAAGGGTTTGGTTTTTTTTGGGGGGGGGGNGTTTTTTTTGTGTGGGGGGGGGGGGGGGGGATGGATGACAAAAAAACCCCACACCCACCAAAAAAAACTAACAAAAGCCAAACCCAAACAACCAAAAAACCCCCCAAAAAGCAGTTATTTTGTTCTGAAATTGAGTTTAAACCACATGATTAGTGGTAGCATCATACAGTAAAGTAGGGAACAGTAGTAAAAACACCCTTCTCTTTCCTGTGCAGTCAACAATGAAGGAAGTTGTTAATTATCAGCTATAGATTTGCTTCTCATTTTTCAAAGTTTACACTACCTGGTAACTTTGATTATAGAGTATTTTGGGCTTTACATACATTGCCTCATTAGGGAGACAATAAACCAATTTTAATATGTCTCAGTCTGCTATTTTCAGATGAAACTGTCATCATGGGCCTTTTTTGTTACACTTCACAGCCTGGAATGTTTTTTCCTTTAGTTTAGCATGTTTTCTTCTCCATATATATCGTAGTCTAGATGTTAGCATTTGTGGCATTACACTTAATGACTGTGTGCAATATGTCTTTGGGTAAAATACACAGCATATAATGCGAACTAAGCAGATATTCCACCTGAACTATATAAAAATAAGGTCATTAACATCTGAGTCGTATCTGGAAGAGCTATGAGCTATCCTCTTCTGTAGGCATAGTGGGCCAGATAATGGTGTAAATAGAGAGTAATGGGAATTTTTCATGCTGGAGTTGAGTTCAGAACCTATTTGGATGAGCATTAATAAAATAGTATAAATTAAAGGTCTAATATTTTAACATTAAAATGTAACTTGGTTTATAACTCAAGACCAGAGCAGAATATAGATGCTTAGATTATTGCCTTTTGTACTGGGTCTTTACCCACAGGTAACAGTTATGGAAGAAATGAGGTAGCAGCCCTTCCCTGGGAATGTCTAAAGCAGATGTCTAAAGAGGTGACTCTTTCCCTGGCAGCCACTGTTCTCCATTGACCAGTCTGTAGGTCTGATTAACTGAGACTTGGAGATAATGTGTTAAAATAACTAAAAATTAAATTAGATGAACAGGCTGCCCAGGGAAGTGGTGGAATTGCCATCCCTGGAGGTGTTTAAGACAGGTAGACGTGGTGCTGGGGGACACGATTTAGTGGTGGTTTAGGCAGTGTTAGGTTGGTGGCTGGACTTGATGATCTGAAAGGTCCCTTCCAACCTAGACAATTCTATGATTCTATGAATTCTGTCCTTCGTATCTGAATTATTATTATTATTAGGTTTAGTCTCTGGATCAGAAGTTCGAGCTATGTGGCAAATCCCTGTGATCGCTGCTAATGATTAATGCCATCCACACAGGATTACAAAGTACCTGGTTGTTTGCCACACCCGCTGCTCTGGCAGCTTCAGCTAATTGCTCTGTTAATAAGAGTACTGACTGAATTCAAAAGGGTGATATTTACACAGCCAGTAGTGAGGGAGGAGGGGGCAGATTTCATTGCATTTGCTAAAAGAGGGAGGGGAATTTTAGCATACATTACATGTCTTTTTAATGATTACTGAAAACTCCCTTTTTGCTACTACCAACCTGTCACTGCAATCAGTGAAGTTTAAATTCTGTCTTTTGAATAGCTATAGGAAGTTGCATTACTGCTAAATTTTAGCTGCTGTTACCACTTAACATTAAACTATTCAGTTAATTTACGGGTTTGTTATTGTTTGAGTGCTTTGTGCTGTTTTCACTTGACAGCTTGCAAAGAGATGAGTATTGGTGAGGTTAGGAAAAAAATTATGTTGTCCAGGCACAAATGCATGTAGCACCAGTGTAGTAACATGAAATTCAGAATCTGGTAACCTGTGTTTGGAGTGCATTGTGAGATCAAGAATCGTTACAGTACCCCATTCGTGCTGAATTGCTGTGGTGTGCTCTCTTCAGCTTTCTTGCCATAATGGGTTTAAAAACCTAGAGGGCAGACAGTGAGGGCCCCAGCTTGACACTTCAGTAATTTAAATACAAGCTTAGCTAAAGCTTAAGTTCCTCTGAGGTTGTAATGTACAGTCTGAACATATCTTAAATAGTTGAAGATTTTCAAGCCCTATTTTGATGCCTAATTACGGATTTAGAGACTAATTTTAGGCACATGGATCTAAAAATGCATGCTGTGGTAATTCTAGGAAAAATTCCCAAACTTTCTTGAACTACCTCTTGCAAATAAACTTATAGGCCATGATTTGGTAAACTACTTGGATATACTTTTGGGAAAACTTGCATACTTAAAGTGAATGAGTAGTGTGGGATTATTTGTGTACTTAATCATCTGCTTGAATGCTTTGAACCAGAGCTCTAGCTCTTAAATTTTTACATTCTTTTTCTTATGGTGATGCTTATGAAGCAGGTATGAATCTTGCAGCTAAAATCACCTCAGTTGATGCTAAATAGAGCTCCTTTTATGCATTTTATATGCAAAGAACTGAATTTTATTATTAACAGAAAATGGCATATACTGATTTAGATCAGAGATCAGTATCAGGTCATTCTTATTTGACATAAGTTAGTGTTACAAAATTTAGAAGACCTAGAACTGTTGGGGGGGAAGAAAGAATGGAAATATCAGAGCAAAATCTACCTAATTTTTAATATGTATTACAACCTTTATCTAGTTGAAAAGAATACAGTATTAGAAGTACCTTCAATTATTGTGGAAGAAATACATCTGTACTATATGTTCGTTAAAAGATTATTGCTAGAGACCATGCAAAACTTCATCAGAAAATTAGAAATTTACCAATACTTTTGGGTCCAAAAGTGTCACTTTCTAGTTTGCACCAATGCAAGTAATCTGAGTGAATATGGCCAGTCTGTATTAGGAACTATAGCTAAAATAGCCCTAGAGTGAGTGAGTTTTTTAGGGTGGATACATATGCAGAAGTATACAAATATACCTTTTTCTAATATAACTTCTAGTTGCCAAAGAGAAATCACTTTTACTAGTAAAGTGTCCTTTTACACCAGTAAACTGGTGTAGTATCTAGCTGTTGGCTAGTAAGGAGGTAATGCAAAAAGATGTTAAAAAAAACCCCAAACTAAACTTTTTCATTTCTGCATAAATAAAAATAATAAATTCTGTAACTGGTGAATAAAAATTTGACTAAATTATTTTGCATGGATCTTGGAACATATACTTCTGAACTATTTTTTGTGGGAATTTTTATGGGAGAACTAAACCAAAAATACCTGAACTTTGCTACATTTGCCATTAGGTACAATTTGGGATTAGTGTACCACATTTATTTTTCTGTATGTGCACTATTATCCATAGAAAGAAAAAAAAGTGGAAAGTAAATAATTGTTATTTAAGCAGAAGAATAAGCATCAAAATCATCGAACCAACGAATTGTATTTTCTATAATATTAGCAGCCAAAATGGTTTTAGGTTTAAAATTATACAAGTTTATGTTAACAGATTGTGTAAACAAGTGTATGCTGACCTCAAACTAGATGACTTCTTTTGTGGAATGACTTAGTCCAGGAACTTTATTTTTATTCTGGATGAATATGTAGCATCCCTCATTTGATTGTTTGGATCTATTATTCTTACTGCTATCATTATTTTCTCTCTCCCCAAAATCAAATAGGATCAACACAGTTGGATCCTGGGCGTACCAGTAGATTTCAAGTACAGCAGCAAGGCAAGGACTTCTCCCTTGTATTCTAAATGTGCAAATAGTGCACAGTATGCCATGTTAATACTTCTGGATTTTTAAAATAAAGGCTTCTCTAGTTTCAAATGCAACATTTCTAACTATTCCTGAGGAAAAAGGAGGTGAACTCGTAGCAGTAGTAGACAGTTGTTTGAAGACTCTTTGTGCATGATATATGATGCAGAAAAACCTTGTTGTACTGTCATTGTCACTGACTGTGACACAATTTGCTGCCTAGGTTTTGTTTCTCAGCTTAAAGCTGCTTGAGGCTGCTAACTAGTGTACGTAGCATTGCTGAGATGTTAAGAAGGAGCTTAGAGAGAAGAATGTGCAACTTGTGTAACTTGTGGCAGAAGTTCCATCACGAAGCATTTAAATGTAGGTTGGACTCAATGGAAGGAAAAAACTGTTTAGGA
This sequence comes from Chionis minor, assembly GCA_013398295.1. Classification (NCBI taxonomy): domain Eukaryota; kingdom Metazoa; phylum Chordata; class Aves; order Charadriiformes; family Chionidae; genus Chionis; species Chionis minor. Next base: position 267,925 of record VZSF01007961.1, on the reverse strand, counting down.
ATAATTTTATGTTAACACAAGGTGAACAATACTAACAGAATGGAAATAAGATGGCCTCATGTATCTTTTCCAGCTCTAATTCCTGGTAGCATAGCTATTAAAAAACACCCCACCAAAATCCCAAACAAAACTTGAACTAATGTTCCCATGTTGGTCTCTGCAACTACTGAAACCTTGATAATATCCAATGGAAATATTGAGAGGCTAAGAAGAGAGAAACTTCAGGTATTGACAATTTAAATGAAAGATGAATTATGATACTGTGTGCACATGTAATTTAAATTGTGGGTTATGTAGAGTACAAATGAGGTTAGAAAAGGGGTTTATATTGCTATAATGGCGCATGAATTTTCCTTATTTCCCCTTTAGACTGGAGTTTATAATGTTAGGAGTCCTATCCTTGGAAATAACATTCACATAAAAGCTTTGTCTGTGTATTCCCTGCTTTGAAGATTGTGCTATTAATTTGACAAAATCCAGGTTTTTGTTAAGATCTGCTTCTGAATGTACCAGTGTTACAAACTTTGCACTCTTCTAGTCAAATATGTCATTCAGGCCAGAAGCTGCATAGTAGTAATCATTACAGTGTAGGTCAACAGGCAAATATAAGGAAAATGGCAAAACAGAAATCACTTGTGCATGTATCAACAGTTGGACTTAAAACAGAAATTTGTCAATATTTAAATTTTTTTAATAGATTAATCTCTCTGAGATGTACTATACAGAAGGCTTCAATAGCAGTTAATAATGTAATCATACGCTTATGTCACTTTCCCTCTTTTCCTTTTAGGAAGGGTCTCAAAGAAACCCTTACACTTGGACATGCCATTAACATGAAGTATAAGATTTTGTTAGCACAGATGCAATACTCTTTTGTAATGTCTTTTCTTAAGGTTACCATAGTGCTGTAATACTAAACAGAGGTAGAGTTGTATGTAGTTACAAGTATAAGCAGTCAGCTGAAGCAAAAAAGACACATATTGCAAATTATAAGATGGCTTTGGGTGGACAAATGCTTCTTAAGGACCAAGAGGATATTTCTTCTAACTTGCTGCCTCAGTAGAGTATCAATGGTCATAGTCATTGTAGTAACAGAGGAAGCTTGAAAAAGTTGCTGAAAATCAGATTGATTTAACAGAATTGTAGTACAAAGGACTGAAAATAATATCAATTATCCTAATTCCTAAAGATGAATTCCAGTGAAAAAATGCCTGAGTCACTGAATGAAACCTGCAAGGATAACTTTCACTGACTCGTTCCAGTGTGCTTTTTCCTTCTTGTTTCTTTTGTTTACAAAGCTCCTTAAGTCAGATCTTAACCCTATATTGCTGCCTATGGCTCTAAGGATTGGTTCTCTTCCTTTTTCTTCTGTCCTTATGCAGTTTTTTCTGTACGTTTCACTGAAACCTTCTTGAGGGGGAAAAAGTTATCCAGTGTTCTGGGAAAGCGTGTTTTCCTCAGGTAATCGCCGCATTTGAGTCATGAAGGTTTGTTTCATTCCAGGTTAAATCGTTAAGTGGAAATAACCAACAATAGATTTCACCTCAAAAAAAAGATTTTAATCTTCCTAATTTATTTCCCACACTACTTTCTGTCAAGGAGAGGAAGTGAATGGTTCTGTTGAAAAGTGGGTTTAGATGCTCTAAGGATTGCTAGTTGGAGAAACATGAAGAATATAGTCGCAGGACAAATTCAGCTACTGCATCTTAGTTCAAATGCATACTAAAAACTTCTGCTACCACCAATCCAGGAGGGTTTATAAGCCTGACATTTTAAACAGATTTTGTTCATTGGATTAAGTAATATAAAAAAATTATTATATCAAAAAGTTTATTTCTGTTACAAATGGCCATTCACATGAATTTACCATTATAATAACACATAGGTTTTAAAGTTGCATGTATTTTATAGCTTCTAAGGTTCTTCCAGCAGTTATAGTCTGAGTGAAAGAACAACTAATTTTAGTTGTGATATTTAGTTTTTGTTGAAGTAGAATGTTTCATATTTTTTCACTGCTGTCTGCAGATTACTTGGAGACCTCTTGATTTTGGGAACAGCAGTTGTATTTAAAAGCTGTTGACTATAATGTAAAATTTTTTTCCCAAGACTGCCAAAGTAATTCTGTTGTGTTTTTTCTATCATCTGTGTTATTTAGGGGCCTGTTCACATAGGTATTTTTACTGTGCCGCTGACTGAGGACTTTGCTTATAGACCAGGATCCCATTGTATTAGGCAAATATCAACATAAAAAAAAAATCCTTGCTTAAGGAACTTGAAATAATTCCTTTTATTATTCTAATGGTCAGACTAGAAAAGTCTGACCAACTGAATTTGGACTCGGGTATCTCTTTCTCTTCTTTTTATTATACCTGCTACTTTATTTTCAGTCTTTTGGTCTTCTTTCCTTCATTTACTTCTGACGGGCATGTGAGATGTGTTCCTCCCTGCCTCGTCCCCCGATATGTGTTCCAGGCTTCCTAAAGATGTGTGAATTGTGGCTAACCAAAGCTGTGGGTAGTGGAGGGAGGAAAAGAGGGAAACGGAGGATATAATGGAAGTTTTGGAGGTACTCATTTTACACTTCAATAATGTGACACACAATGTCTAAAAGTATATGCCTAGAAAATATTACTGTTTAATTACAATCAACATTTTGAATGTAAATAGTAAAAAATAGTGTAATTTTAAGTAGTATTTCAAGCTGGGAGTCACAGCTTTCACCTAACCTTTGTGGCTATCAGAGGCCAACATCTGCTGGGCTTTTTAGGGGTTCTGCTCATTTTTCATGATAGGCAAAGTTTGAAAATGAAGGTCTTGACAGAATCACAAAATGACAAAAATGACCACATCGACAAAATGGTTCCTTTTATGAGAAGAATGTAAGAGTGTATTCTGTCTTTTTTTTCCCCTCTCAGAATGCTTACAGTATTTATACCTAGTCCCCATTTAAAAAAAAATAAAAAAAAAATCTTTATTCATGTGAAGAATTTCTGTAAGGAAGAATCACCAGTATCAGTGTTATCTGGCAGGTCTCTACTCTGCAATTCTCAGGCAAGTCCTGTTTTGAATTGGCAGTATCAGAATAGATGACATTATCTTTATATGGTTTTGAAAAAAGAAAACAAAAAATGTCATCAATGTGAAGGTGAACTTCAGTTGCAATGCCTGTAGGAGGAGTTTTCATGCCATTTTATCTTTGTTCAGGAGCTTAGATCATGCAAGAACTGTCTGAAGACAGATTTGTCTGGCATGAGTGTAACAAATGGGTATTTCATAACTCTATTTCTTATTTGCTTGTTGGTGTTTCCCCCCACACTGTCCCCAACCAAAGAGTGCGTCTTCCTTCTTTCCTGAAATACAATTTTTATTTTTTCTTTTTCCTACTGACACTCCTAAATTTTACTTTTCAGGAACAGCCTTGGTAGCTGTAGAAATAAACCTCACCTTTGTGATTTTTTAAAATCACGACGTGTTTTATTTTGCACTTGGCCCTATGACATTCTAGGTCTACCCACCAGAAGAATTAACTGCTGTTAGTATGTGGCCCGTAAAACTTATTCTTCATTAACAATAACATCTCTTAAAATACATTTTTTTTGGAGTTTTTACAGAAAGAGAGTCTTTATGTCCTTACTTCACAGTTACATGAATAGCTTAAAAATGTACTTAATTTATATATTTAACTTCCTTTGGTAAGAAACTTTGGATGATGTGGTCCTGTTAGCTTCTCTTTCTAGTTCAGGAAATAGATGCCTTTACAGCAGGCTGTGGTCTATCTGTTACTTTCAGTGTACATTTTTTGAAGTGAATAACATGGACTATTGAGCAACTCCCAGTTAAATGTCAACAGGACAGATTGAAAATGCAGGGGCATGTAACGCTGCTGGAAAGTCAGCTTGGCATTCTTTGAAGTCAATTTACGTACTTCCTGAAAGAGTTCTTATTCCATTGTAGTTTGTCACTCTCCAACAGCCATTCTCCTCTTCATCCTTAATTTTGTGAAGGTTTGCATAGCTGTGTCTGCTGGCATGGATGTCTTGCTCTGCAGCATCTTTGTTGATTCATTGCTTGGTACTTCAGAAAGATGAACTGAAAGGGAGGGGCGGGGCTGCAGGCACAGGAGAACCTTATTCCGATTCTAATGTCCTTGTATAACTTTGCTTGTGACAGCATTGCTACGTTACCTGTGGAAAGGTCTTGTCTCCCCAAAAGTTTGCGAGTGCTTTTTGATTAGGAACATGAAATATTGCCATAAATCACCTTAAGATTAAAAAAAGGGACCTACTTTAATTTAGTTCTGATGATAAATATGTCTTGGGGAAAATTGATGAAGTCACTCCTTCAACTGGATTTTGTCTTTGATTGGATGGACTAGGCAGAATGATACTGAAAAAATACAGTTTATAGCCTAAATACTTACATGTATCAGATCTTCTTTTATATCTGTGTGGTTGTATTTGTCTTTCATCTTTTATTCGTGTCTCTTATAAAAGTGGATATAAATGTTTGTTGATTGCCATATCAAAAGACAGAAGTAACATCATAACAGTCTGGATGATATGCACAGCAAGACTTTATAATACTCAAAAATGTGCAAGAATTATGCTCTTGATATTTCACTGCTTGAGCCTGGATATGGTATGTGCGATCACTAGCGACTTATAAAACACAAAAGGGTTGGTTTAGGAAGATTTTAGTTGAAGCTTTTGTGCTTTCTCCTCTTGACAGTGATTATAAAGAAGATAATGAAGTGGCTGACAACAGAGTTTTGAAGAATGAAATATGATAAGAAAGGATGCACAATAGATACAAAAATGGTAGCTCAACTCAGTAGTATGTGGATAACCAAAAGAATAATTTGGAGAGACAGATGATTTCTCAGAATTCCAAAGTCCTGAGATATCTTTCTTAATAGTTCCATGACAGAATTCTGTTCTATATATTTGAACTAAAAGCAAAAGTATAGTTTTAAATCTCAGTAGGTCAGCTCTTTTCTCTTTTAAGAATAGAGAGAAACTATTGCAATGCAGTTTCCTGGGTAAAATACTGCAGAATTAAGAGCTAGAATCATTGAACTTCCTGACTTCTGTGATCTGGAAGTTGTAAAGGTTAACAACTGAGTTTATTTACATTGTTTATGGAGGAGGACGTGTAGTTTATCTACTGGAGCTAAGAGTTAGCTAAGACAAGGTGTGCAACAGATGGATCTCAAGGCTGGTTGTGGTTTTTTTGGACTGCAAGAATTGTTTTAATATACTTTGCTGAACAAATATTTGAATAGGCCAGCCCTTAACATAAGTATGTGCTAGAACCATCAAAGTTATTTCTTGAATGTATACAAATTAGAAATGTGAATAGAGAAAATGGTAAACCATATTTTTACTTTTAAGAGTGAATGAAGAATAATTTTTCCTCTATTCAAGATAGTGGTTAATGTTTCAGACCAAAAATATTTGTTTCCTTTTGCTCCACTTAGTTTTCTTGCAATAAAACCCCAAACCACAGGCAGGTGATGTGTACAGCATGGTGACTGCAGCTCCTGATGAATTAGGATTGTACAAATTCATTGACAGTTCTAAGACAGACATATCAAGGCATATTTTGAAGATCTTGACCTTGTATAGGTAAGGTGGATACTGAAAAACCTCCTGGAAAACTTCTAATATTGGTGATAATATGCATGGGGAAAAAGAACCCAGCCTGACCTTCAGATTACAAATTGCTTGCAGCATGAGTAGGGAACAAAACGTCTTTTATATTCATACTGAGAGTATGTGTATAGAACGGGAAATCACAAATCCAGACCTCTGTAGGTTGTTTTTTACAATATACTTCTCTTTTTTTGAGAATAGCAGCAATTTTGATATGTGCCTTCCCTCCCCCCGCCCCGGTATTATGTTGGTTTTTGTGCTTTGGGCATTAGGGGACCAGAATTAGTTATTTCTGGTTCAAGATTTTGTTCAGTTTGAAACTTTTCAGAGGTTTTAATTCTGGCTTAGAATTTGAGAGGAACCTAAGTTGTGTTTGGCATATATGTAAATCAAGCAGTTTCTATTTAGCCATTTAATTTTTGTATCCAGAGTTACTGGTTTCTAATTCTGAGGTAGGACTAAAAAACAGGGTAAAGGCATGGTTTCTCTTCCCCTTTTCCCACTCCATATATTATTTTGCTCCCAATATAGTTAATTAACTAATAATTACGACTGAAGGAATTGTGGAATACTTTGGGCTTTTCTTCCTTTGGATCTTGTATTGCTTCATATGCGATGTTGAGTGGTTAACCTTTTTATCCAGTAAGCTACGTATTAAAAAAAAATAAAAAATCTCTATTTTGCAAAGACCTACAGGCCGATGTTCCATAACGTGTAAGGGAAAGCCCTCAATGGTACAAGCAAGTCAGGGTGATAACTTGCTACAGAACAGTAGCATTGTGAGGGAACTCTGGGCTGGTGCACAGCTGGAAAATACAGTACTATTTCGGAACTCCACAGTAATAATGCTGGCCCCAGCAATCACTCCTTGCTTGATTCTGCCCCAGACTGGGGATTTAGATTAAAATCCTGCTTCCAGTCATGTGTTGTAGTCCCAGCTAAAGGCACACAATTCAAGAACAATTGGGAAGGAGCACCTGTCTGTTCTGTGATTGAGCGCTTTGTGTTTCCTTTAACCTGGTATTTTACTACAAGCATTCCTTTTGTTGTCCACAAAATCAACAACTTCTGCTGACTTCAGGAGACAGGTACTTCGTTATGGTGCATGTGAATAAGGGAGAGGAGAGTGACACTTGGAAGAGAATAATGTGAGTTTATTTGCAAATGGAATTCTGGTCATAAGGTGCTCCTCTTAGCAAATTGTGAGCAGGAATGAAAAGTTTGGGTTCTGGAAGCTGTTGATTAATTTATCATGACACCACCTATTTCTTCCCAAGACTTTTTGAGTCTGTTATAGGTATGTTGACAATTCTCTTGCATCCAGCTTTTGTCTCAAAGGCCGGGATTGTCTTGCCTACCAGCCTGATCCTAGTAGAGCACATTTCTATAGGGCATTGCTGCTTAAAGTGATGTGTATCTTCTTTACTGAAAGCCACAAAATCAGCAGGCTGCCCTGCATGTCATTTCCTCGTCTTCTGTTGCCAGTAGCTCCAGCTAGAAAACTTTTTAAAAATATAATTTCGAAACCGATAATTAAGATATACAGAGCCAACTCCTCATTTATTGAGAAACTGACGTGGATTTCTCCCCCTGCCCTGCTGCAATTTACATCTCCAGGTCACAGTTTGTATTGGTACTTGAAATTTGTTCGTACATGCAAAAAGCTACAGCTGTAAGTTCCTGTTTAGTTTTTGGCAGAACAAATTGTATATAATATTTGTTAACTGATTTATTCTTTCCTTTGTAAACTATGCTATCTAGGGAAATATCCTATCTTTTTAAACTGACTTTAAGTAACAAAATTGACCCTAAATGTGGAAATATAGATACGCTTTTGCAAGAGCTAAGAGCTTAGAGAAAGTACAGTCATATATTTTGTTATAGCTTAAGAAATACTTCTGGTTAGAATTTAGATCAGTAATATTTTCAGTCAATTTTTATTTAAAAAACGTGATAACACATTTTTTTAAAAAAAGGATTTTTCAAAGACATTTTCAAAATTTATGGTATTTACAGAATCCACAACAGAAATATACAAGGATTATTTTCTTTTCCTAGCGGTAACAGGCATCATTGAAATTATGGAGAGGAAATTTGGCCTGTTTGGTCAAATATACTTCTTGATTATCCATCAGATATGAAAGGGAGTTCTGTAATGTTCTCTGAAAGCATGTGAAATTAGGCTTTGTCAGAAGGGAGGGTGAATTTCAAAAGCAATAATCTGCTTTCAGTGGCAACCTGGACTAGTTAGGCTGTGAACTGACTGAATTCCTGGTGGCATAAAAGCAGGTGAATCCAGCTTCCAGCTCTTATTCTGTAGCAATTTTAAGGTACAGACTATTCTGAGGAAATGACTCACTGACGGCAACATGTAGAAATGTGGCTTCTATCATAGGTCAGCTGTTAAACAGGTGAAACTTTGATATTAGGTCAAATACTGTACAGCTGTAAAAGAGCAGGTATGTCATGTGATCAGCAAAATCAAGTATGTAAGTGGTTGCACAATTTCATGGCACCCCATCCGTATAACAGCTCAGTAATCATGACTGGAAGTAACAAACAAGTACATGAGAGGAACAAGGTTTGCATCAGAAAGCTTTTGGTGATTAAAGATCAAATACTAGGAATTAATTACAATTTAAAAAAGTTCCAGTCCTACTCTCATTAAAACCAATGGAAGCTGACAGGCAGCAAGATTAAGCTCATAGTGCCTTTGAAGGATCTTAGTTTTAGTGCTGTCATTCAAATTCTTCACTTTGCCTCAGAACACGTACAGCATAAGCACCGCAAAGAGCAGACAAATGTCAGATCACCAGGATGGGTCAGTGATGACACAGTAGGGTCACCTTATGATAGAGGAATAAATTTGTTCTTTCTGTCTTCTCTGAGCTGATCAACTAGACTTCTGGTTGTGACCATGTATGTGGTTTAGACACCTGTTCACTAGGAGCAGGGCCAAATCCACCAATTAATTTCATGGCTACTCGTGCATTTTCACTGCTGAGTTCCCAAGGTACAATCATAAGCTTGATGATGGCTGCTCTCAGTTCAGGAGTGAATGTTGTAGTACATGGTGAAAACTTACAGAGGTGGTGGTATAGTTAAATTTTCAATATGGCAAAGCAATTTGAAGAGTCTGCCTAGGTTCTCTGTATGCTTTTTACTAGCTCTGGAGTAAAATTTTTTTCAGAGGCCAGGACTGACCCATTGGAATGTACATTCAAAGTAGCCAATAAGCAATCCCTTTATTATTTATAGTGCAATCATTCACAAATGTATTTAAGAAAAGGGATGATCTATTTTCTACATGTTCCTTAAAGGGATTCCATTTTAGCTTCAATTGTAATTTTTACCTTTTTCAGTAGAATTTATTGACACAATGCCTAACACAAGCCCTAGATTTTGCATCATCCTTTTGTCTGCGAGCATATTCACCAGCCACTTAATTTGTCATAGCCCTGGAGGTATCAAAACTAATGAGCTTTGTTTGAATAGACTTTTTCCAGTTCATCTAGCACACTTTGGGGTAATCATTCAGTTTCTGTTTGCTTCTGATGTGAAGCATTGTGGGAAATATAAGAAAATAATGGTTAAAAAAAAAAGCGCAGTATAAATTGTTAACAGCCACATTCTCTGAAAACCCCTAAAGATGTTATATTTTTAATTTCACTATTTATTGAAGTATCGTGAGTACCTTAAGTACAATCATTACAAGATAATATCAAAGGAGAATCTGATAAAATGCCATTTTTCAATTAGCTCTTGAGTTTAATACTTTGCTTTTTTAAGTATTTCACAGCTAACAAATCTTTAAACAATCTAACCTTTCAGGATTTGGAAGTGGACAAGGTAATAACTATGAATACATAATATTGCAGCAGTGGTAAGGGTTTAAAAATTTATTACTGGGACTACATACAGGAATACCTTTTATTGGTCAGACAATTGCATTTTCATTTTTATAAAGCATTTCCTTATACTTGGTATTATACCATAGAGATACACAAAAATGGAACGCAGAGGTGCAGTGCACTGCTTAAGTAATTTCTGAAAGTGTCAGATACTCTGTACGACATATGCTTTTAATCTCAAATTCCTAGGAAGATTTGTCCTTCTTGCCAATTAGGACAACATTTCTGGTTTATGTTGGTTTTGCTTCATGCTCTAGAAGAATGTATCTTTAACTTACAGGAAGTTTCCAGTTATAGAATAAGGGGTTTCAAATTCTCTTTGAAGTTAGTGCAATAAGGATAATTCCCTAAAACTTCTGGTTAGTTTCTTCTAAAAAAACCCAAAAGCCAAACCCACCCAAAAAACAAACAACAAAAAACTGGTAGGCAAGGCTCTAAATTTGATTGCTAAGCAGCTCAGTGAGTCATTATTTTTCAACTAGATATAATAAGCAACTGAAACTTACTCTGTACCTTCATGTCAGTAAAGCATAACACTTCTAAATAGCCCATTACAATCTAAAACGGGTTCTTTCGTATGAACAGTCCCAGGGCCTCTTAGTATATTTTCACATTTCTCATTATAAGTTAATTTGATGAAAAGCTTTTCTGTAAAGCAGAGTGAGGAAGAGGGAGAAAGGAGGTGGAGGAAGAAATGGAAGGGCAAGAGAGGAGGAAAAGGGCAGGAGTTATTTGCTTTTTTTAAAAACAATTACTATCTCCTTTGGAACTCTTTTTGTAATGTGTTGTCATATTAAGATGACTTGGAAAAAAAACTAGCAAGAGAAAGCATGCAGTAAGCAGCTAGCTGAAGCTCAGCATACCTAAAACTGAAGTATGTAGAAACTGTGGCAAAGGTTGTATCTTTCTTTATTAACTGATTATTATTTTATATCGATACAGCACAGTGCGGGGCTCTACAAGGGACACCCATGCTACCATTGAATAAGACACCCTGAGTATCAGAAGCAATGTTAGGTTCGTCACCAACTCATATTCCTGAGGATTTACATCTCAGTTGATCTAATTGGTATAGGTGGAGCTTTACACGGAGACAGCTACGATATTTCTGCACCTGTATTAGGTGGTCTGCTTTGTAACTCTTCCTAGCTGCACTGTGCTGTGTAGACATGCACTTAGTGGCACAAATCAGTTTGCAGTCCAGGGCTTCTGTGGGTTCCATGTGTGATATTGAGTACTTAGATGGCATTGACAAGCAGTGTTTGTCTTCTCAGAGATAGAGCTATAACTTCTGCTTGTTGCCTTCACTGGCTTATTCAGGCTTTCATCACTTTTGAATTGGATTGCTGCTGTGAAATCTCCGCTCTTGGAGGTCACTGGAAAGGCAGTTCAGAATACAGAATGCAGAATATCTGATGTGGATAGCTAAGGCGGGTTCAATAAGTACAGTAGTTCACACAGTTAAGAAAAAAATGGTTTTGATTTATACTTTAGATTGCGGCTTGGTCCTTATGTATTGTAGGGTTAAGATTTGCTAAAGAGCAGCCTCTTGATTTGTGTATCTGGGGACAGGGAAGGGATCACTTTCAAATAAGAAACATGCCTGGAATAACTTAAATACGATTGAGACATCTTATATGAGGGTGCAGCACCTCTGTCTTCTTATCCTATAGGAAGGCACCACCCCTTTTCCTCCCTCACTATTGCTTAAATGTTTAGGACCAAGATGTGATTTTAAATCACTGTCTATTTGATGCAGCTTAATTGAGCCCTTTGTGCTTAACAGTGACCTACTCTCAAATCGCAGTTGTAGAAATAAGATCTTAGAGGGACTGCATTCAGAGTGGGAGTCCAGGAAAAGAATTTGTCTAACAATTCTTCCTGAAATGTTTTCTCTGAGGAAAGCCAGATGCTAAATCAAACTCAAAAGAAATCTAAGGAAGAATTGTTTTTGTAAGGCAAATTCTGTACTATCTGTTTTCAGGATTATGGTTTTTTAACGCTCTTTCTTTCCTCCCACAAACTCTACCCTTTGTTATTTTTTCCCCGTTTATTTTTTCCCCGTTTATTTTTTCCCCGTTTATTTTTTCCCCGTTTATTTTTTCCCCGTTTATTTTTTCCCCGTTTATTTTTTCCCCGTTTATTTTTTCCCCGTTACATTAACTTTATTTAGTGTCTCTCTACTGTGTCTGGTAAATTCTCAAGGATAAATTCATTCAGGTAACCTCAGCATCATATCTATATGGGTTTTCCTATTACAAAGTATCTATGTAATTTCTTGTGATTAAACTGGTGATTTACAGGTTGGATTATTATAAAGTACAACTCAAGGCACAGGGTTACAAAACGTGTCTTGAAAAAATCTGTTATAAATAATAAAATAGTAGTGTCATGAGAAAGGTGCTAAAATATTAAATGATGCTGCCTATTCTTTGTTATGACATGTATTTAATGCACTTTTCTTTTTGTCTCCACCACTTTAAAAAAAAAAATGCTTACTTCAAATATTTAATTACAGTACATTACAAGACCAGTTTCTTGTTGTAATTGGAGTGGATCTGGACTCTTTCTTTAACTTTCAGTGTCCTGTATACCCTTGCATACTGGTTAATGCTTATGCAATTTTTTGGAACCCCTTAAGGTATTGCTGAGGGTTCCAGACAGATTTCTGTTGCTTCTCTAGAAGTTTGGCATAGAAAGAATGTTAAAGATGCTACATTTCATAATTTGCTTGATTTGTGGAATATGTTAGTGGGATTCAGTGCTAGGCAGATATTAAAATATATTGTAAGAAACAGCACATTTCTTTCTAAACCATATGACTGAAATAACAGCAGCCTTCATCCCGAACAGATGGACATGTCTCCATTGAGAACATGGGGATTTGAGAGGGACACTCTGGGTGTAATCCTGTTTCTTTGTGAAGTGTGGAGGGTTATGGGAGAGTGGCTGATATCCAAGGAAATGGTAGAAATATAGGAACAAAAAAGCCAAAGGATGGGGTAGAATTTGACTCTGAGAGATGCTTAAAAAGCTTTTCTGAGCTGTGTAACAGTTAGAAAGGAGCTTGGAACCAAGTATAAAAACTTCTCTGTTCCTTGTAAATAAACATGACTATAACAGAGTAAGTCTGTCATCAGAATGTGCTTCTAAGAGAAACAAGTCTGCCTGAACTTCAGCTGATCATTCAAGGAAAAAAAACCCCAAAACATTTAGAAAAGTAGTGTATATTCTCTGTATTCAGGGACTGCTGTACAATATTGAGTTACACAAAGCATTTATTCCTCAGGATAGCGTGATTGGTGAGTTAAGTATAGATATGTTGTCTCAGGCCTTCAAGACTTCAACATCTTTGTCAAACGCTTGCTCTACACTTCTTCCTGCGGTGGATATTACTTGTGGCAGTTAGTCTTTTTGGGTTTATTATGGTAATAGTTTGATTTTTTTTTTTATAGTGGTAGGTGTAGATAATGTTCTTGATACGCCTGTGGAAACCTAAATGTGAGTACATCTGAGTGTGGTTTTGCAGTCTGAAGTAGCTCACATTCCTAAGTGTTACTGTACTGATGAGATTGAATAAGCTGCTGAGTGCAACAAACAAATTTGGTCAAATTGACTATCTGTCAATTTATGTTAGAAATTTGGCATATCTGGGACAAAGTTACTAGAAAATGCTGGTAAAGACACCTAACTCTTTATGATTACATACTTGGTTTTCAGCAGTAACAAAAACATACCAGAAAAAGTTCCTGAAAGGAACAAATTAAAGGCTGCAGTTAACCTTATGACTTTTGCTTTTGCTTGAATTACTACCTGGATTAACAGTCATTGCAATGATAGAAGGTGTTAGCGCAGAGAAGCTTAAATATTTTTGATGAAGAGCTGTTAAAAGGTCTTTGTGAGCCCACCCTACTTCAACATTTCTATTTTTTTACCATAAAATAAGTTTTTATATCAGCACCCTAGAATGTTTATATTTTCTAATACAAAAAGGTTCTGCCTCAATCAAACTTTAATTTTGCTATAATATATCTGTTCAGTGAATAAATTTATATAGCTGTAAGTAGGCAGGTTTTACAGACTTTTAATTACGGTTTTCTAATTCGTACATCGAACGAATTCCAATTTTTTAAATAAAAGTATATATTTTTAATTATACAGGTGATTTGTTTTCCATAAAAATAATGCCAATGAAATCAGTGGGGCTACTGTGAGAGGTGATCCAAATGTGGGCTGCTTATACCAGTTTCCTGCATTGTAGCTTTGCATGCTTTAATGTGTCAGGAGGAGGCAAAACACTGAACTGATGCAGAGTTGGAGCCCTGTGGGCTGAAGGCATGTATTTTTACAAGTTTGGGCCTACAACAGTGTAATACTTGCTAGACCAATTTTTGCTGAACGTAAAGATGTGATGCAACAGTCGATTCTTTAGAGCAGTCTGCTCAGACTGTTGGTACGTACTGTTTGTGGAATGTATTCAGCAGAGCGCCGCAGCCAAATAATGACTACTGTTTATTTGTTTATTTTAAAATGAACCCACTGTGAGGTATGAATGCTAGTTTGATGTTGCAGTTGAATTAAATCCTATAAAACTGACACAGATTATAGCAGCATTTAGCTGACAAAACTGTATGAAGTACAGTGGACACTGACTCACATTGGCAGGAATCAGCTTTAGGGAATGCTGCTTCACCAAACAGATCTCTTTACTTCTAATATTTGAGAGTATAGCCATTCAAAGGAATCAAAGATGAAAAATACGAAGAGAGGGATACTTCAGAATAACTACCTTCAGCTGGAAATCAAATCATGTTAATTCTTGGAGAAACATAAAATTCAAAACCTCTGAAAGAAGGAAAAATACAGATGTATTTTTTTATGAAGACTTTTGCTAAAACCTTGGAAGTCTTCCTTCATTCTAACATCCAAAGGTGAATATGAAATTTGTTGCTGGAAAATTATGTATCATTGTGGAACTCATATAAGATGCACTCAACAGTTAAATGGAATTTTATCTATAATCTTACAGAAGATTTATATAAATTACCTTATAAAAACATGGTAATAGAGGGAAAGAGTACCAAAAAAGTAATAGCAGAATTGTCAGAAGACATGAGGAAGCTTGAATAGTATGTGAGGTGCATTCTGAGTTTTGATTATTGTACATGTGTTTTAAAAAATTCAGACATGCATGGCTGCATGTATCATGTAATTTCTGATGCTAGAGGAAATGCAGACCAGTGGATTATTTCTTCCTTGAGCATTTGATGCAAACATATAGTATAAGCAGTTTAGAGTTACAGAAAGTCTTGTCAGCCTTTGCTTTACTTCTATAATAGGTTAAGATATATTTGTTCTCATATTTCACATACAGAATATCTCATATTCAGGAAAGGTTAGCTTAGTAGCAGTAATTCATGAGAATGAGTGTGAAGGTTTCTGATAAAACAAAGGTGTGACATAGTTGGCTTAGAAGAGGTTATGGACAGTTATTTTCTATTCTGCCAGCTACAAGAAATAACGAAGTAACTGTGTGTTCCGTGTTACACTGACTTTTGATTCCATGTCAGTTGGACACAGTTTTGCTATCCTCTCCTAAATTTGCCATTTAAGCAGTGGCTTTCAGCATGTTGTTTGGTTTTCTAGGGAGAAATTACATTGTGCTCCCTACACAGTTTTGCATAGGACATTAGCAAGAACTGCAAAATAAAGTTTCTCTGGATCTTGCACTAGAACTATTGATTGTCTTTATACTACTTGTGAGTGCGTCACTAAAACAATTACAGATGGGTTTTCCTGTCTGGTTTCTCCCTTGGGGTCTGCTGAGAACGTTGAGCCTTGGAAAGGGACATCATTCCTGCTTTCTGTCCCTATTTCTGGTGATGTACACGGAATGCTTCTGCAGTGGAGGGGGTTTGGTTTCTTGCTGCTAGAACTTCTTCTTTTGCCTATACATCACAGAGGAACATCACTGATTTGAAGAGGGGAAAAGTACTGTTTGGATAACTGTCTCTCCTCATGTATCTTTACATATTTATCTACACAGTAGCCAGAGTTGAATTGCCACATCTCACAGCTAGTTACCTCAGGAATATATTACAAACATGTATTCCCTGATAGGTAACCTTTGCTTTCGGTTTATTGATGTGATGGTTTTTTTGTGTATTTTGTTTTTAAGTATGGATCCTGGACATGTTATCTACTGGAGAAGTACTGGAGCAGCTGCCCTCCAGGCTGGAACATAACTAAGTTCCAGCAGTGCTGATGTTCATACTAAGCCCTGTAACTAGGAATGTAGGGTTATATCCTGTTTATGGTTGGGGTCAGATCACGTTTGTGGTGGTCAAGGAGCTGTTTGGTGCTGTTTTGTTCACACTGACTTGGAAGGAAAGGGAATATGTACATCCTTGGTGGATCTGGTACGTAAAAATAGGGGTTTATTTTTATATTTTTATTTTTAAAACAATGCTATTTGAACTTAATCTGTACGAATCTGAGGTCTCTTTTTCTATTGAGTTATGTTAAACTACAGTGACATTTGTATATTTTTTGATTATGGATATTCAAATTAAGTTAAAGGTGCTCGTAGCCTTTGTATAGCCTATGATGGCCGTATCTTTTAAATAAAGCAACTGTTTGGGCAAAGCTTGAGTAGGAAGTTAAAACATGTTTGAAATAGGTCTCCTCATCTATTGCATTAGTGAGTTCCAGAATGGATAAATGCAGATGAAGTGATCAGGAGTGTAATATTTCGGAGAACTTAGTAGTTTTGCTTTGGTTATCCTGCTGTAATGCCAGTTTTCAGACAATCATCATGCTTGTACTTGGTTTCTGACACTTGGTTGAAGAGTGGCTGAGGGGTATTAGGCAGCCAAGTGCTGCTCAGCTGTTGGTGTTCTGTAATGTTTGTGGTTGGGGTAAGGTAAGCTATAATCTAGGAGGGTGACATTAACTTGTTAAGAAGGATAATAGTTGATGCCAGCACCTCCGTTAATGATGTGGGAGCATGATAATTACAAGAATGGAAGTTCTTGCTTTAATGTCTAGCTTTCAGGTTCTGGAGAGCTGCGTGGATGGCTGTTTTCTAGATGCTTGGTTAATAGCACATTGTATTATTGGTGGCATCTCACTTGTATTTAAGTTTATACCTACTCTTTGGTCCACATACTTTTTTTTTTACCAGCTTATCCTCTGTTGAATGAATGCTTCTTTCCCTGTTTTTCTTTGTTACACCATCCTGTTTGTTCTGAGGTATGTTTTCATAGGGGAGTTTAAAATGAGCTTCCTGACACATGTATTCTTTAGCTAATTCTGAACGTGACATAAAAAGGAATCCTTTTCTGCTACAGTAAATATTTTTTGTAATACAGCATGCTTATTTAATATAAGTAGGTTTCTGAGATACCGTGCAAAATGGGACCCAATTTTATTAGAGTAGTCTAAAGAACTGAATAAATCCTTTAAGCCAATTGTATAAAAATGCAAATTTAAGTCAAGCAATTAAAAACAGATAGAAATTAGAGATTTGGATTTTGCAGACCAAGCTTTCCGCAGCCACTGCCAGATTACTATGCAATTTATCTGGATTCTGTCAGCGATAGTCAGACTAGATTTTGATAAAGAGCAGCAAATCTGTCCCTCCATAGCTCCTGTGACTTGCCGCGAATTTCATTCAAGTTGAAGTGTCTGTACAATCCCTTGAATAATTTGGAGTTAATCATTTGTACTTCACAGCCTCTGATAGGCCTTAGACTTGGGGGGTGGGAACAGATTTGGCTTTTTAATCGCCTTGTATATTGTACAGCCTGAGATAAATGACATAGACTGTCTGAAATCTACATTCTTGCTTCTGATGCAAAACTGTAATTAATTTTGTGCAGTGTTTCAGAATTGATCGTGGTCACTTGAATTTCTAATTTTTCATTCACTTCAAAGACCTTTTTTTTAAAAAAAAAAAAGAAGAATGTGCTTGGAGTGTGTGAATGCTCTGTGATGGTAGTGCACTAAATGACTCTTTTATGCCTCTTTTTCAATAAGGTGAAACAGAGGTCAAGGCATGTGGCTCGTGTTTATCTCTGTCCCAGCCTGCTACAGAATGTGCTTTCTGACTTATAGGAAATGCAATCAAACTTATGAAATCACATCTAAATACTTAGACTGCACAGTATTCACTTCTGTGCCTTGTAGAAATCCAAAAGGCTTTTTTCAGAAATCCTTTTCAGTATAAAACAATTAAGCACAATTTAGGCAATAATTACCCTAATTAACTACACTATAATGTTTGTATTCAAGATTATAGAAACATTGTATCTGTTCTCTTCTGCAATAATAACAAGTCTTCCTAATTTCTCTGTATTGATAGTACTTGTATGTGCTTCTTTGTTTGGTATATTTCACTGTAAAAATATTTGTCAGTGAAAGATTGAACAATATGAATGAATTTGATTATGCCATTGTCAAAAACCCCATGCATCACAATTTCTTGTTTTTAATCACTACTGTAAACCTCACAGCCTGAGGGCATAGTTTTAATTTGGGTGCCTTACTAATGAAAAGAAAAAAATAATTGTTTTGCCTGGATTTAATAATAAGCAATAAAATCAGCCAACCAGATTTTACCTCTGCATTCAATCTCTTTTTTATTATAAAACATTTTTGTCCTTTTTTTAGATTACAGGCATAGATACCGAACATTTTACTAATAAATATTTCAGTTTGCTTATGAAGGCTAATGCTGTCATCTGAATATGGAATTATATTTCTTTCATGCTTCATTATCATTTCATGGTAGTAATGACAGTGAGGCGATGGAATATTTACAGGCTTTTCAGAAGACATTTATCCAATACATTTCCCTGAAGGGCACCTAGGCTTAAAGATACATTATCCTTTTATAAAACACTGCCCAGAATCCCAATTTCTGAATCAACCAATCAGAACTTGTTTTGCAGCAGTTACTGCTAAAACCCTCAAGCCAGTCTCATATTAATCCTGTGAATCTGGTGGTGGGGGGGTGTGTGTGTGTGAGCGGAGGGCTGGGGAGGGGGAGAGAGGTAGAATTCGCTCCTGAATCATTAGGCTTGGTGCTTTAAGGAAAACACATTATCTCTTCTGTATTGATACAGTTTTTCAACCCCGTACTTAAAACATTTTGTTGAAACTGGGTAGACTGCAGTAGTAAAGGCTGGTTGTTCAAGTTTGGATGTGTCTTTTATTTAAAATTTGTTAGACTTCTGCATTAACTTACAATAACCTTGTTTGTTGTGTGACTGTTAAATGAGCAGATTTCTCGGATCTCTGTTGCTATACATAAACGCATTGCGTGAATCCATCTTATTCTAAAAGTATTCAGGCATTCAATTTGTTGCTCCGTAGCTGAGTTCTCTTGCAAAGAGCCTTGTTTGCTTTGTGTAAGGCTGCTGTAAGAAGCAGCACTTATTTGCATCTATGTAGGATGTATTATTTTTAAATAAGAAAGAAAAAGTTTTTTACACTGCTAGAATACCTTTCATCCAAAGGGCTTCATAAGAGGCAATATGTAACAGTGATTAATATTTTGGAATAGTTATGGAATTTTTGCATTTTGCTTCTGCTACTGACCTGCTATGCCGGTGTGTGTCTACACTGCGTTATCAAGATTTCCGTTTTGGTTCCAAAAGAAATCTGAGATACCACAGATCTCTGTAGGAGCCAATATGTTCTGTGCCCTTTGTTAAGGCTAACTTGAGGACTTCTGTTGTATGGCAATAAGTGATTTAGATGTAACGTGCACACCATTGAAATTAGTATAGTGGAAAGATCCGTATACTGGTAGTTCCTGGTACTCATCATATTGTAAGGTGGCAAAAGGTGAATTTGTAAGTGAAAGCTGTAGAACAAATCTTGCTGAGGAAAAAAAATTTCTCAGTAATAACAATACAGAACTATGTTATCTGAGAGATGCACGTCCTAAACTGCATACACCTTACCTTGTCTCCCTGAAAGGGTTGATGATATAAATTGCTCTGTCCAGGAGTTCTAACTTACAGCTTCAGAATACTGAGGTATTTCAAACTTAATGCAATATTTGCCACTAAAACAATTGGCATATACCATCTGTTATTACATACACATATGCAAGGTACTGCATTTTATCCCCAGAAGGGGGTGTAGACAGTGTGCGTATCTGCCAAAAAAGTTGAGTGGCTCTGGTGAAGTAGTTTGAAGTCATGCTGATGCTCATTGGCAGCTAATCTCAGTGCTTCTGGTAGTTCTGTAAGCCGGCACTTTTGTTCCTTTCCTGTCTCTCCTAAAATGTCAGTTTTAAAATTCACATGGGCAAGTCACTTTGGGGCATATTTTTGGTGGGCTTGAGACTTAGTTCTTTCTCCAATAACTTGAGCTTCATTTTTGCACGTTAAACAAATTTCAGAGCAAGAATAAAATAAATACCTCCATATTTTCTGCTCTAACTGCTTGTTTTGTGCCTGAGAACAGATAATTAGAGATAAATGTGCTCAGATGTGCACCTGCATATCAATTTGGCTGCAGAAATAATTTCTGTTGTTCAGTTCCCAGTGTCTATCTATGTAACAGCTACTACACAAAGAGGATTTCCCAGGTCTTGAGCCCCAGATTTTGTTGAAATAAAAGCACAAGTCTCTTCTCTATACACAAAGAGCTAAGTGCTTAAGGTGAGACTAATATACTCTTTTTTATTTTTTTTCTTTGACTGGATTAAAAGATGTGCATATAATAACATGACCTCTGTTTTACTAGTGATTCTTGAGCTAGCTTGCATTTAGGGTTGGATAATTTAGAAGATTCCTTTGCTTCTGCAGTCATTGAGCATCTTTTATGTCCATCAATATAGAACTAGTAATGCCCAACACCATTCTGACAAAACAAGAATTCTCTGTGTACCTTTCATTGACACCGAACACTTCCGATTATTTTCATAACATCAGGGAAAAAAGATGCCTGACATACTTGAGCAGAAATAGCTCTTGGTGCCTGTTAATCCCAACAAAACCACAAAACTGTTCGACAATGCGATTTAATTCCCAGTTAACAATCTTGTGTCTATCTTTGCTAATGCTGTTGTTTTCTCTGTAATCTCCACTGAAATGCTTGATGATTTCTAATGATTTCTAAACTACTAAAGCAAGATTTATCTCGTAGACTGTGTATACTTGATGTTCTATCTGAAGGCTGTAGATATAAACATGGTCCGAGTCACCATTTTGCACAGGATTTTTGTGTTGGTTTTGGGAATTTCAGTGCTGTTGACATTCCATTAATAGTAAAGTTGCCGTTTTGCATATTTTCCTTTGTCTGGAACACCGATAGCTCTAGTACTTTAAGGTAACTATCTAATGGTGGCTGTGCCTCTGTGCATTGTGTATCAACACTGGTAGCAGATTGCTGGAAATACTCTGGAGCACTGTTTGAGGTGAAGGTGCCAAAGTGATGGTGGAATATGGATCCATAATACGTATTGTGTGGCTTGAAAGAGATGTATAGTTTGGTATGAGTGGCAAATGAAGGGAACTGGGCAGACCTTTACAAAACCTAACTTCTATGTAAAACCCCTGCCCTCCTCCCAAATTCGGAACTTAAATTAGTGGGCTAAATCTAAAATGCTTAG
This sequence comes from Chionis minor, assembly GCA_013398295.1. Lineage (NCBI taxonomy): Eukaryota > Metazoa > Chordata > Aves > Charadriiformes > Chionidae > Chionis > Chionis minor. Next base: position 246,737 of record VZSF01007961.1, on the reverse strand, counting down.
ATTCAGGGTTTGGGGAGGTGCATAAAAAAAATGACTTTTGTGACTAATTGTCTTAATAAATAGCCTCATATTTTGTCCTTTTTGGTTCCTCTCCCCTCAATCTACAGAAATGTCTGTCCTTGAAGATTAGATGCTTGGAGATTAGATACTCTGGATGCATGCAGATCCTTAGTTGTTATAGTGGGAAGGATAGGTCTGTGTGACAATTACTCAATATACTAGATACATATAGGGTTCACTTAGTGTGAATATTTCTGAGAATTAATACTTGGAAGCAGCAGCATGAGCTGTTTCTAAGATCTTTCAGAAAAAACTTCTCTCCTTATAATTTACTTTGAAGAATAACACTTTCTTTCCAAACTTGTTTCAGTAGGTTGGCTTTAAGAGCATCAAAGGAATGAGACGTCTCTAAAGTGAACACTAAACTGAAGATATTTGATTACAAAGGGGATTGTGCATAACAGTAATTTGTAGCTCTAAATAACCTCTCATGCAGTAGATTTACAGTTCGGATGGGTGAGGGGGTGTATCTCATGCTACAGGGTCATAAAGTTTATTGATAAAATGTAAGATATTACTGAAGCATGTCTCTCACCCCTGTGAGTGCTAGGTGTCTCATTGTACAGCAAGGCACTTCTATTTTTTTTTTTTTAAAAAAAACAACCAAAAACCTATGCCAAAATCACAACCAAACCAACCAATCAGATGATCTAGGGCAAATACATTTAAGGTTTAAAAAATATTTAAAAAAATAGAAAGTACTAATTGAAATAAAATTTTTTGACTGAAACTTAGTTCTTCCTGAATAAAAAAAAATGAGGCAGAGATAATAACAAATAAAATCCAATAATCTAACCTACTTTCATGTGTAGGTAAAAATGTTGCATGGTGATTGGCACAGAACTACTCAAACACAATGATTGATGCTCAGATCATTAGAGTACCATGCAAAGAGGAAAAACATAACAACTGTTATGGTGTTTGCAGTAGAAAGATCTGTTGTAGCCTGTGAAAGGTATTGTTCCTTGCCTGAACAAGTAAACTACGCTTGAATGCTATGGAATGTCGTTGCTGTTTTGGCATCAGTAGTCTGGTATAGCCTGTCTCTAGTTCTGGGACTATTGTAACTTTCTCCTTCCCTCAGGATGAGCCTGTTAACATGCATTGAGTGCCCACTGTAATCTTGATTTCCAGTTGCAGATAACAAGAAAAATGTTATAATTATACTAGGCAGGGTTCTGAAATTGTGATTATCTAAGTAATATCTTGGTAATTTTGCAACACAGGGTTTCTCTGTTTTTTCTTTTCCTAAGACCCAAAGACTACTTTTCAAACTTGTGTTTAATCGAGAAAAAGGGGGTAACCTCAAGCAAAGGCACCCCCCTCTGCTCCGGTCCCATCCCTTAAACATCCTGATAAGTCCTAAGCAGCTGCATATGACTGTTGTTACTTGAGAGAATTTGAACTCATAACATTTGAGATGGAAAAAAAGGACTCAAAGCTGCTCACCAATCAAGAATGAAACATTTCCACTCTGCAAGGCTTCCCTTAACAAAGAATAAATCTGTAAATCATTAACTGTATTTTTTCCTTCCTCCCCTCTCCCACCCGCCCTGAGTGTGCATCACTATGTACTGGTTTGAGAGACGCAACCCCTTGTAAAGTCGTCATGGCTGGAATCTGATACAGCACTTGCTTTAAAATCCGCTTTGATCAGTGAACATTAACCGAAGTGTCGACAAAAGGTCATTTGGCCTCAGGGAAGAAATAGAAAATTTTATGTACAGAACACATTGCAGTGAGTACGGGGTCATTATAACGATGAGAATAGCTGTAGTGTTTTTTTCTTTCTTTCTTTTTTTTTTTTCCTTGGCTACTATATGACTTTGAACTTGGCATGGAAGCACAGGCTGCTGAGGCAAAAACTCCTCCCTCCAGTGATCACATGAGCCCCTGTGAATTCTTGACAGGACCAGTAAAGAGCCATGTCCCACAGCAGATATCATATTTTTGACATAGGACCTCAATTGCAAAAATGTTGATGACCAGTGCAAATGTATCGATTTGTTTTTTTTTTTCTCAATAGACCAAAGTGTTGTTTGTAGTTAGAAGAGGAGAAGAAAGCTAGTGAAACAGAGTTGAATCTACTTCTTAGAAGCCTGGGTTATCAAACTCATTAATCTACATGTCAAGAGGCTAGGAATGAATAATTGTGTGTAGAATTTATCTGCCAACATGATAGCTACTTTTCAGCTCTCTCTTCAGAGCTCTTTCATTGTGCTTGGCTTTATTATATGCTTTGTCTTTTCTATTTCTAGTCTGTTGGGGAGGTATAGAAATATGTACCTCAGCACTACAGAGGACAGTTGCTTTGAAACATGACACTGGTTAGTCCTTTGCATGCACATTTATTCTTACCTAGGTGTTTAAGCATCAGGGTAGCTTGCAAGATTTACGCTTTGTTCAAACGTTAATTCTTAGCATTATGAATATTATTCCACCAAAAAAAAAAAAATCACCTTAGAGGTAACATCTTCGCGTCACTTTTAACAGCTTTGTGTACAATATAGGCTGCTTTATTAAAATAGTGCTCTTGTTAGTAAAGCTTATAAATGATGATTCAGAGCATTTTATAACAATGGTGTTTCAAGAATCTCAGTAGAACTGAGATGGTCTCTATAATTTGCTATAGGGATTTTCATCACTATGAAAGACAAAATCCAAACCTGCAGCAGGTGTGGAGAGGGTGGTAGAAAGCAGCTTCTGTGAGGATGTGAAACTAATTACAGTCAGAATATATTGTAACTAACTAACTTTCTGAAAGAGCGTTGTCCTGATTCTGATATGGAACTTGTTTTGTGACAATGTGGCAGTATAGCAGTTTAACTGATTCATCCGCAATTTCCTCCGTTTTATTTACACCAGAGCTGCATGCCGTGGTCTGTCTTACTGTATGTGTTTCCAAGACAAAATGTTCATATGATTCTGATGCCAGAATTTTATTTCAAATATATAGTATCTGGGAGCTGCTGGTCTTGGCAAATTCCTGGGTGTGTGTGGTGGGTTTATGGTTTTTGGGTTTTGTTTTCTTTTTTGACTATGATAATGTACCACAATTATGACCTTTGCTGTAAAAACCACTAGACTAGACTAGTCTCTCTCTTACTGATACCCAGGTATTCACGGACAGGATTAATATATATATTGGTATGCATAACCAAAATTATACATGCTGTTTGTGCTTCCTTTCTTTTGCTTGAGCTCTTACCCTGTTACCCAGCACAGCCAAAACGCTTCATAATCTTATTACCCAGGTGTTGCATTTCTATTCCTTTTCCCAGTAATCTATATGACACTGGTAGAAAAATTCAGCATTTGGCCCTTATTACACTGGTATTACACCATTATAATTTGACTGGTGAAAGGTAAATAGTTTATTTTTAAAGGGTCATGAACAATGCATCCTCATATTTTCACCAAGACATACTGCAACATTTGATGAAATGAAAATCTGTAATGAGAAAGGGAGGGAGCCTTATATTCAGTGTGTATATGGTAACTCAGAACACTGTTTATTGTAACAGAATGAAAGTACTGCAAGTCTAAGTGGTTTCAACGATGTTTCCTTCATCCCAGGAGCATGTGAACCCAGCTTCTGCCTTGTCAGCCACATTTATGATGTGTTCATAATTAAATGTCCACGAAGCTCACAGCATGCTGACCACAGAGGGGCCATAAGCAGTAAAGATAAATGAGAGAGAGAGATGTAATATTGTTTCACTTGTGGGTTTAGTCTGATGTTAAAGATTGTCAGTGATAATTATTAATATGTGACCTGGTTGAGTCTTTATGTGAACAATCACAATTTTAATAAAGTGGTTAACTCTGCTCTCTCTGTGTAATCTCACTTAATATTTAACTGTTTTACTATTAATTCTAGAATTTCAGGATGAACTTCAATTATTGAAAAATAATATGGTAGCCTATTAATATAAACATGTTGCTACTAAGATTTTTCTTTAAAGCTTAAATAAGTCTACAATTTGAATGAGAAATTGAAAAGAATAGCTGTAGTCTAAGTTGTGGTAGGGATCAAATCTAATTTGGTCAGTTGTCACCATAAACAAATCTTAGGAATCCTTCTTTGTTAATATCAATAAAGAATAGCTGGATGTGCTATACATGACACTTATAATTCTGTCTCCTTATGCACCTAAAACTGCAATTTACTGCAGTGTATCCACTGACCTGATTGTTGCCAAAAATATCTTCTATATGGAATCAGAAATATACTTTGTTGTTGTATTTGATATTTAAGACTTGCCACTTTTCTTCTTCCTTCTGCTTATATCTCTCAGTTTTATTTGTGGACAATTGACCAGAAGATATTTCAGCTTAGAAAATTAAAATACTGTAAAATAAAGCTATTTGCAAAGAAATGCCACCCTGTTGCTTACACACTGCTAAAAACTGCCCACTGAATATTTAAATTTTTTTATATCTTATTTATTTCAAATCATTGCCATTGTACAAGGGGGTGTTTTTGTTCAGTTATATCAGGAAATGAAAATGTGGTACAAAGTATTATTTTTGAAAGACCAGTGAGTATAGCAAGGCTACAAGTTACTATAAGTAATGCTGTTTTGGTGTTTTAAATTTGGAGCTATAGGAATGCCCATATATTTACAGTGGTGCATCTGAATTTCGCTTCTTTTTTCCATCACTATAGAGTTGGGAAGAAAAATGGTGAATTGTAAAAATCAGGTATTTTAAAATACCTGCGAAGTTTTTAAAGCCAGTTATTTGTTTTGTTGTTTTAAAGAAAATAATTTTACAATTTTGGTTACTTAATTTCCTATTCAGAAATAGATGTTATTTTGCAGTGGTGTATGTGTATCTTTCAAAGACAATATTTTACAACTGAAATACCCATCTACTTTACTGTATTTTTTCATGCATAGCAGCTGCAGTTACTAGTTATTACTTACCTAGTTACCAGTTACCCGTAATGCTTCATTAATTCAGGATCGGATTCTGACACTTCTACAAATACTTGGTTTTTTTATTTTATGATTGCTTTTTCTGAAAGATGGAAGGAAATTTTTCATCTGAGGGATGTGAATAGGAGGAACCAAATTAAACAACAGATATGTTTCATTGGGCTCTTACTGAAGAAGTTAATGGGTTTATTTGTGAAGTAAGATACTACGTACCCTTAGTAAAAATAGGAGAAACTGTCTTAGAATTTTTAACTCTTAATTTGGGAAGAAGAGTGGGATCTGAAAGGTGAAAATTGTGTTTCTTTTAGATGGGTGTAGGGCATAGTCTGAGCACAGAATAGTACCAAACCATTTTCTAGTGCGTAATACGGATGCTTATGCAGTAACAACTTCATGCTATCTTGCTATGCATTGAAATACTGCTTGATTATCTGTGCTCTAAAAGGTACAGTTTATCCCTGATTCCAACCATTTCTTTAACTCAACAGTGTATGCAAACTATTAATGATACTTAAGTGATGTGTACATCACAATGGCTAGTAGTTCCATGACATTAATAAAAGTAATTATATGCACTAATATGGTAAAAAAAAAAAAGTAAAATTCAAGGAAATGTTGATTAAAGGCAGTCACTTATTGGAAACAAATGCTGTAGTACTGTCTTTGTTTGGCTGATCAGCCCAAGCATTTTATCAAAGTTTGCCTGTCAGACTTGCATGTCTTTGCAAGCCTAATTGACGCTAATAGACTTGAAAAGAGTAGGAGTGAACTTAGAACATAATGCACATATAAAGATCCAGAGAATCGGTAACTCGTTATAAATGCATCAAAGTGCTTTCAAATGAAAAGCTTAAACAAAGGAATAACATTTGGATAATAAAGAAGTCCATTACACTTAAATGGCTATGAACAGGTAAAAAAAAGGTGTTCTGTCAAATCAATACTTGTAGTGCAAAATTAATCACACATTTGACAAGACATGATTCTGTGTTATTTCCACCTACTGTATCTGATTCCATCTGAACATCCATTATTAATAAAATAGTCTCTCTCAAGAAATTCATTATCCCAGAATAAATACTTTAACTTTTTATAAAATGTAGATTTGAAATATTATTTCACAATTCATTCAGTACAGAGATTTCTCGTGAACATTTTTCTCCATTTCAAATAATTGTGTCTTTCTCCTGTTAGTTCTGTTCACATCATACTTTTCCTTTTCTTATTTTACACACGACTCTTAACTGTGAAACTGTGGCCTACATACAAAATGTCACTCAAATTAATAGAGGCTGAGCACTCTTGATTTTAGGAGGGCATAATATAAATCTGTAGAAAACAGAATCAATTTCTTCATTTATTTATTTTCTACAAATAAAGATGAGTACCATGGTAACTGATTACTGCTTTTGAATAGTACGAATAGAGGGTTTATGAAAAATGCTGTTGTTAGTGTTGTAAATGGTGATGACTCTGGGTGGTGGGAGGAAACAAAATTAAAAGATCTAGTATGGTTCCTGCTGAAGTAAATGAGAGAAAATATTGAGGAGCATCAACAATCATGACTACTTAGGTTAGAACACTTAATAGTTTTGTGAGAGTCAGATCTGAAGGACTTGATTTGATCTTCCAAAGGAGATAGAAACCTTCTCTAAATTAAATTGCAACCTTCTGCTATAATCCTGTGTAGGAAAGTCTTTTTCATCAGTAGCTTTTTATTTTATGTCTGTATTCCATAACCTTTTAAATAATTTTTATAATAGCAGGTTGTGGTAATCTGCATTTCTGCCTTGCAATCAAAAAATTTAAAATAACTTGCAAAACTCCAAGCATTTAATGTTAGGTCAATACGACTATAGCATTTTTGCTATTCTTTTGTGTGTAACTTCTAAAATCTGAAAAGAAACTGAATGAAAACAAATATTTAATACTTACTTCTGAGCAGTAAAATATCTAAAATATAGTCATTCTGTAACTTTCAAAATCATAAGTATTGGGATACATTGTTCAAATATAAAAGTTCATTGGACCATATCTACATCCGTTGATTGCTACTCCTCCATTTTTTTTTTTACTATCTGGGTAATAAAGCCTAATAAGATAATGGAAGTACACTTTGTTGAAATGTATTAAGTTCTCATTGACAAACTTTAGAATGAAAATGTGTTAAACTCCATTCCTTTGTAGTAGACATTTGACTGTGCAGTTACTTTTACATTATTCTGTAATGTTGACAATTTTGTACTAGACATTCAGAATTCATTATAATAATAGAACATTGTTCATAAGACACATTTGCCTATGTGCTAGATAATGAAATATGATAATACACTTTGCAAGGCTGCAATGTAATAAAGGAGTTCAAATTTTCTATATAAATGTAAAGAAGTAAATAAAATCACTGTAGATGATACATTTTATTCCCAGTACACATTATATACAATAAGCAAAGTGTTTACAGTGGAAGTTTTGAAAACTGTCCAACTGGCTTACAAAGTTTTACTGGGTTTTTAAACTGTTACCTTGAGACATGCAATGAGACTTTAGTTTAGACTCACTTGTAAGTACACATGCCATTGACTATCAACATGTAACTATCAACATCCTTAAGTAACTAGGTACTACTGGAAAAAAATCTCCCTTCTTTATTGTAGGTATCTGATAGTTCTCTGTATGGTTAATCTAGAGGGGGGAAAAAAGTTCAAATTATGGCAGTGTTGAAGTTAATAGTAACAGTGACATTTTCCTGGTTTGGGTCAGGATGCAATATAATGCAAACTTGAACTGTAACTTACATTGGAACTGTTAGCATCCAAATCCAGAAATAAATGTATTTGAAAAACAAACCAACCAACCAAACCCCAAAGTAGCAGATGTATACTGTCAGGCATGGGCTACACTGGCTACACTAGGGAACTGAGTGAAAGTCAGTGCTTGGAGTATCTTACAGTCCCTGATCCTCTATGTCACTGAGAACGTGTAGGGTGTACAGGCAGTTATCTTTCCTGACTTTGGGGAAGTACATGATGACTACTGTATCCTTAAGAGAAAAGAGAGGCTTTAGGATTTGAAATACTGCCGGCTATTGAGTCTTAGCTTGAGGAAAATTATTAGAGGAAAACCAGCTTTAAGCACTCTGTGGTACCTTTGGAGAAACCAGTTGGCCTATGTGTAATTTTTAATCTTTTTTTCCTGCTTTTTGTATACCTAAAGTAACTTCTTTCTGTATGATACTGAGTGTCCTGGCACTTAATCCATAGAAGCATTGGCTAAATATACCTGAGTGAGCTTTATATGTATTAAGCAGAGAAAAATACTGTTGACCACTGCATTTGAAGTCTTCGTAACTGAGAGTAACGTGCTCTTGACGACTCTGCCATTTCCCTTGTGATCTGCTATACCTGCATTCTGAACAAATAGTTAATACAATTTTGTACAAACAAATGTCACTTTCTTCCTGAAGTCCAAAATATGGTAGATCTGAAGTGGGATGGCAGGTTTGGATACCTAATTTTACCAATAATGTTAGTCAGACAGGAATATTTTTCTTGCCATTTTAATGCGTTCATCAGAAGGCATGGTGTTGAGTATTTGAATGAATTGGCAAAAAAGGCCCTTGCCCAAACTATGTATTTTGTGAGCATTTTTAAAAGTTTTTTCATTCTATAAAACTACCCACATTGTGTGACCTCATGCAGAATGGATCAGAAGTCAAGGTTAGCTATACTTCTAACATAAAAAGTGAATTAAAGAGGAAAATACTATAGGAAATTCAAATTTGTAAACTGACTCATATGAGTAAGTTGTGTGGTTGGAAAGAAGGATGAAGTAGGTTGGTTTTTTTTAGATTTTTAATGGCTTGTTGCTCTCAGAATTTTGATATATCCGTGTTCTTTGCTTCATCTTGAATGAGAACACTCGATGAAACTTGTGGTTCTTGTCCTATTTTAAGCTTGTAAATGACAACAAAGTTTTATTTGCATGCTCTAATTGCGTTCCTGTTGTGTTCTAGTGACAGAAGCAAAATTCGTGTTAAATGTAACTTTTCCCTTTTAGTAGAAGGTTTTCTATACGCATGCTCATCAAGTGGGTCTAGCAGATAACTCTTCTTGATTAGTAAGATGGTCGTGCCCCCTTATTCCCCCCTACTTGAATGTGTGCATTTTCATTGTAAAAGAAAATATAAATGGCACTGATCATAGCAAAATAAATGGCTCCTCCTGATGTGTTTCTGAATGGCAGTTGTAGAATGCTGTCTTTAGGGAAAGCTTGCAGATTCTTGATTCATAAAGCAATTTTTCTTCATGCTAGAGATAAGAACTCAAAGTGGAAACAAAACTAGTGCCAAAAATGCCAAGGGAGTTTCTGCATTCAGCTATTGGGAAGTTGACAGTTAAATATACTCTTGTGTCCTTCACTGAGTGTTATTATCTTTCTTAGCTCTGATAATTTCTGGAGTTACTAATGTGCCACTAAGGTTGAAGCTGAGAACTATTATAAATTCGTATTCCAAAATATAATTGAACTTCTTCAGAACAGAGATTTCTTTCCTGTTCTGCCACAAGTTGTGAGGATTTGTGCAAAGCTCTGTTGCTGTGACCATAAAGGTAGATAAAGAGGCTATCAGTTAACTTCGGTTTTAGATGATGAGTCTTTAAAGTTGACTTTTCTTTCTCAACTGATCAAGTTTTACTTTTTTCATTAAACATTTGGTTTTGATATTGCAAGAAGCAGTTTTATTGTTTTAGGACCCCTCACTCTTTTCTCATTGTCCTGTTAGGATTCCATCAGCTTGGGAGTTTCCCTGGATATAGGAATGCAAGCAAGAAATAAGAGAATATCACCATTTTGTTAGGGATGCCATACCTCTAACTTATTTGACTAAGGCCTGTGATGAATTAAATTCCTCCACAAGAAGAGTTTTTTGCTATTAATAAACATTAAAATTAATTTCATTTTTGTTCATGATCTGGGTGACCAGCCCTTCTCAGTAACGTGATTTTTCCTACTGTGGGTTTGAAATTCTCTCTTCTGATACTGAAGGATTACATGTAATTTATTTCATGGCAATGTTTTATGCTTGCAAGAGTTGAACAGATGTTTAGAGAACAAAGCTCCTAGTCACTAGTTTTGTTACAGCTACACTAGTGATCAACTGTATGAATTTTACAGCATAGCTGTATTGGAATGGATGTTTCAGAGGCATTTCAATCAAAAGTGGTGCCATTCTGAGCTTGAAACACAAGCTTAGATTTATTTTTCTAGCAGTACAATCCTCAAAGATTGCACCATTTTCAGGCATGTCAACATCCCTTACAAAATACAAAGATGAGCGTTATTTCATAGAGGTGGCCCAAAGTAATACAATAAAATGGATTTATTTCATCTTATTTTATTTAAAATGTGCATAGACCGAACTGGGGTAAAATCTGAGATGAAATATCTTGTTCACATGAATATATTGGAGAAAAATTCAACACTGTTCTAACTTTGAACGGAAAAGAGGGACATGTGGCCTGCTTTTACAGGCATGGTTGGAAATTGTTCTAGTGATGCGTTTTAGAATGTTTATATAGAGGTTTAATTATCTGATGTCTGAAACCATATATTTGCTGTAACCTGAGCTATCCTGTACACTCTGTTTGGGAATACTGTTCAGAGGCTCTTGCAAGATAGGACTTTTGTTTCTGTCTCTGGCTGTGCAGCTGATTTGAAACAGTACCTAGTGATGTAAGGCACAACCTCTGCTAATTATGATTAAAGACAAAACTTGCTTTTTAATATCATTAATATTAGAGCTTTAAATACAATTCTGAATATAGACCAGTACTGCCTCACTGGGATCAAGTACAGCTAAGCTATGATGAATCTTTGCCTAGAAAATGAACAGTCTTAACAGCATAGCAAGGCTTAAGCAGATAAAAAGTGTACATGTAGTCTAACTTAATTGGTTGGGATAGTAACTTCTTACACAGTTTGGGCTATGTTCCCTAAGGTGTACCTGACCATAATCTAAGCTGAAATTTCTCTAGAGGTAGTTCTCTGCATTCACTTTGATTTATGCTTAGTTTGTACTTGATAAAGTATATTGTCAAATGTACAAAACTCTTTTTTAAATTAAAAACTTGTAGTTACACTATTCTGACAAAAATATCACTGACGTTTTTAGCTGTCATAATGCTTGATTAAAAAAAAAAAGCTCAAAACTTCTAAATGAATGTAACACAAGAATTTTGTTAAAATAGCATGGTGGTATCCCAAGATTTATAATCGCTGCATTATACTTTGTATCAAAAATAATATTTAAACGTTGTTTTTCATACATGTGAGTAGTAGTGATGTTTTTTCGGATAATGCTTTTGTTTTGTGTTTGTCAGACTTACAGTGAAAAGCTCCAGTGACCACAGAAGCAAATATATGCTGTTTACATGTAACAGAGGTAAGTGTAGAGTTTGGCTTTGCCGTTGTCATCCAGGAGTTCTTACTGAGGAGTGTCATCAGCCTCTAGAGGGTTTTATGGATCTAAAGTCACTTGAATTGAGCTTGACTGCATTAAAGGGGCATTACATGACACCAGCTTTAGATGACTGGTTTATCTACTTGCAGTGTTACAGCAGTCAAGTTTCCTTTGCTGCTTGTTACTTGAAGACTACAAGGGGTCACAATGTGTAAGCTGATGTGTCAGAGTGTGAATGATACCAAAATAAGCATAAGATTAACAGGAGAGAGAGAGAGAAAGAAAAGGCACTACCAGGGCTTTGGCAAATGCACCGGAACCTGGCATTTTGGCAACAAGAGCACTCTAACGCTGACAAATTTATGTTTTTTGTTATATCAGATGCCTTGCTTACTTTCACTCCATCTCTGTAGATACAGTCTGTTAGGGTCACAGCTGAGTACCGCAAGTAAATGCGAAACATTGTAGTGCTAAGCCCTGGGGAAAAAGCAGCAGCTTCAGGAGCCTCTGACATAGAACAGAGTTTTTGCTCTTAAGTGTCTAAGGTGAGCAGAGGGTAAAAAATTGCATGAGTGCAGGAGACCAATGCACTAGAAGCACTGCAAACAAAAACAGTATCAAAGAGGGGAGAAACAATTTGGATTGCACTGAGAGGAAATTCACCGAATCTCTCAAGCCTGAAGATGACTGCCAGATAAGGTATGTGTTTAATGTAAGTATACATAATCACCCCAAAATTGTTGTAAAAATGATTTTTAAATTTTTACCTGCAAATATTGAATTTAACGTCCTAAATAATGGTGGATGGCACCAAGATTACCTTGCTTCATTTGAACTAAATGCAGAGTTCAGAAATTTACTCAAATGACGAGGGTTACTTGCTTTGGCAGTGCTTGTCATGTGGAAATCTCATAGTACTGAAAATTGAGATGGACTAAATAAATGTTCTAAATGGTTTCTCTCCTGAAATTTCGGGAGGAAGTGTAGGGGATTGAATCATGAACAAAGATGTACATTTTTGTACCTGCCTCGTAGGTTTTTAATGATTTAATTGAAAGCCAGGATCTGAGTACCTGTAAATGTGGACAAATATTCAGGAACTTGTTCTGAACCTGGTTCCATGTCTTTTGAATGTCAATTTTCTTTTGATGGTTCTGTAGCCTTCTGCATCTAGTAAGGCAGCAATGGGGAAATATGAACCACAAGAAAACATGATAAACTAGTTAAGAAAATGTTACCTCTTGAGTCCTTTGTTCTTTAGAGCGGCCTGATCTTTAGAAGGCCAAATGGATCATACTCTTGAGATGCATGGGATCAGTCATGAATACAAAAATCAGTTCTGAACATGGAAAGTGGTGCCTAGGTGAGTGGTAAAGTGTTAAAATAATTCCATTATTACAGACTGACAGGCTTTTAACAGGAGCTAGGCATGTCCTTGTTTGTGAGAAGCTACATAGTTTGGATGAAGTTTAAACATAGTTTAGTTTTCCAGTTTGGATGAAACACGTGGATTGGCTATTGCTGGAGCAGCAAGGAATTCTGTGATTATCCTGAATGTATCAAGTTGTTCAGCTGGGAGAACTGAAGACCAGAAGGATGCTTGCAATACTTTGGAATTATTGTCTAAGTTTTCTGTGCCCTTCCTGGGCATGGTGAGAGACGCTTCAGTAGCCAAGTTACATGTTCTTTCTAGCACACAGGACACTTAAGTTGCTATTGTTAGAATTTAATTAGAAGGTTTAAAATGTTTAAGACCCCTTGCTACCCTGGGTTCAGGGTGTTCTGTGGGGTTGAGTAGTTGGGATTAGCCCCATCGTGGAATGGCTGCTCAGATAATCATTTGAGAATGGTTTGCCTGGGCTAAAAGTACATTTGGGGATGGCTTCTCACATTAGGCGGATAGGTCGAAATCAAAACAAGCTCCTCTCGTATTGTGGAGGAGAAATCTGAAGTAGTGAGGAAGCTTAAAGCCAGTGATATACATGACTTGAGCTTTCCTCGCTCTTGTGGAGGGTTCTGAGGTGAGGTTATAGCGAGCTTAACTGTTAGCAAAACCAGAAAAGATGTGTTTTATTATGGACATGCTAACATGGAGGCAGGGAAATACTAGGCAATATTAGGAAATAGTGCAAGACCACACAGGATTTCTCACTGGGCGTCTCTGATCTCAGTGATTTCTCAAGACGAATGTATACTTTGGGCTAAATAACCTGCTAGTTCTAGAAAGGTGCAAATGCCTCTTGCTGCTTGGTCTATTAATTTGCTGCATGAGAGCAAATGAACAGATTATTCTGTCCTCTATGCATGAATTAACCTGTGAGGAGATAGTTACGTAGATGATTGTTTTTAACCTGTTAGTGTCTGAAAGGCATTCAGAACAAGTCCTAGCTTGTCTGTTGCCTTCCTTCCGATTTTGATGCCCTAAAGTATGTGGTGTTCAAAAAAAGAAATCTGTATATTGGTTTTTATTCTGAGTCTTTCATTTGCAATTTTAATATGTACATAGCTAACATAGCAGTGTAGTAACTAACATGATTAATAAAGCAGTTCAAGTTGTATTTTATGAAAAATCAAAACATGCACGACTCTAGAACTTTTGTAGATATCAAATTATTATTTCTTCAAAATAAATGAAGCATTTAAAATGGGAAAAGTTGAAACGGACATGAGTTCACATTTTAACTGAATATGCTAAAAATAATATATCTCAATAACAAATTGTTCAGTTTTTCACTGTTAATATGTCTTCCTTGATTGGGTATTGTTCCACTGACTCCAATCTTGGTTTCAGTTCAGCTGACCTTAAAAGAAACTTTGAATAATCAAAAAAGTCATGTCTTTCAACAGACTCCTGAACCTTTGAGGTTTTTTTTGCTCTTAACACCTTGAGTAAATAATGTTGCTGTACTGGCTGAAGGATGCAATGCAGAAGCAAGGTGAACTCTTAGGTTTGCTTCCAATTTAATGTGGAGTGGAATACAAAGATCATAGCTGGTTATGAATAGCTACTGGCAAAAACTTCTGTTAGTGTCAGGTATTGTTTTCCTGTTGTATTTTGACACTCACTGGACTACAGGGACACTGGTTTAATGTGATGTATAGTGGAAAAAAGGGTAGAGCTGTAAAGAGATGTTGGTTGCATAGTGTCCAAATTCTTCTCTGATGTGTCTTGTGTACCCCATTTGGTGGTAGCAACTATAGAGAAAAGAGTTAATTTCCCAAGAGAAGGCATACTATACATGTTCAATGACTAAAACACTGAATAGGAGAAGCAAAATAACAGGGGATCCACAGGCTGTGGTGTTACCCATTTTATGTCAGTCTTGACTGAACTTGGCATTACGTTTTGTATAACACAATATCTAAAGTAACATAACTAGAAATCCCTCTTCCTTAGTACCTTAAAATATCTATTAGAGAAAAAAGTGATACGTTGTTCAAATAAATGTATGATTTTTTTAATGCTGACTATCAAATACTTTATATAAATACTATGTTTAGTCTTAGCCTCAGGATAGCCTCATTTGTTTTCAAAGCAGTTCAAGTATCAATTATCTTGATAGGAGACAGAATTTCAATGTTTGCCATCTCTTACCAGGTATGGAAGCAAAGGCTGTCTTTGTGTTGGCATGAGAATAGAAATATATGTACATAAAAACTTCACATACGCAATGCTGTTAATACCATTGTAAAAGTTGTACTGAAACTCTTGGAAATCTGGACCAAAATTCTTTTATGAAGTTCTTTTATGTGCAAGACTTATGCTGATAAGCTTCTCTAAAATTGAGTTTACTTCTAGCTTTTGGGTTAATTTTATAGGTACCCTTCTCATTTGTGGGTTTTTTTTTTTAAATATTGCTGACATTTGTGTTTTGCTTTTCCCTCTTACAAAAGGAACTTTCAGCATCTCTTTGAACATGGTTAAATGTTATTAGCTGTTGTGAAGAGAGAGGGTGGGGTTTGTTTGGACTTAATTTGTCTATAAGCTGTGATTCTTTTGACTATAACATACAAGCTTCAGGGCTACTCTACTCTGTCAACTTGTCAGTCTTTAGACTAAGGTTTTGTGCAGCAGAGTCTGTCCATTTATCATGCAGAGAGTGTTGCTATCATTAAATTGCACAAAAACAGTAAAACACAAAGTAGAAGTTTTAATCAAAGGTGCATTTTGCCTACTAATAAGACTGTTCAATCTCCTAATATAGCCTTATCTCCAGCTGACTTCCCTCGCTTTCTCCCGGTGCTTCCAAGACCTAATCCAACATTCCCTGCTGACATGTTCCCTGCTCCTAAGGATTGAGAAAGCACCTGATGTCCTACTTCCACACTCTGCTCATCTTTGAGCATGATGTTGTGGTTCAGTTTCTGCGTACTTTAGCCTGTGATGTCAGGCAAAATGGAAAAGTACTAATAAGAAACGTCCTTAAAAAGAGCTGGTATCTGTATAAGTATTATAGACTTCATGTGAGTATTTTGGTGAGAATAATGTTACTAAAGTGGATTCTGTCTTGGGATTCTTTTTGTTGGTATGTTTTACTTTTTTAACATTTGCATCAAAGAGACTTTTTTCTTTGTCTTTTCATTGTCCGTATTTTGTCTTCCTGCTGTACAGAATAATTGTTATTTTTGATTTGTTTTACTTAAAATTCTAATCTTCATTTAGCATATTCAGTTTTATGAAGCATTCATATGTCATAAGTAAGGCCTCAAAACTGATTTATTGTTCTGTTTTGCTATGTGTTAAGGTGAATTTTGAGTCTTGATTTCTCTGCAGCTCAGTTCATAGTACCTGATTTTTAAAATGTGACTATGAAAATGAGTAGGTTATGGGTTTTTTTCCTAGGATCACATTATCCAGCAATTGGGGCTTTAAAGGAGAAAAAAAAAGCATGAAATACTGGGAAATAAATAATATATTTGTGAAATTTGTCAATACTGAATGTTTCATTGTATATGGATGAGTTAACAGTTTACAAGCTCATTACAGTCTCACTTTGCTGTTTTGCATTCCACATTTGATCCTGATTTTTATAAGGGCTTAGCTTCTATAAATCCCTGTTAAGGTTAGTCAGATGACTACTAGCACTTTTATGTTGGTATTTATTTTCAATATTTAGATTCCCTATGAGGGTAGTGACTCTGTCCGTTCTGGAGTGTGCTTTCCTTAACTTGCTTGAGTGTGTGCATGTTAAATATAGCATGAATGAAACCATCAATGTTTTGCTGTTCTTATGTTGCTTCTCTCTCTGCCAGTTTCTTTTCTGCTTGCAAAGCTGTTTACACATGATTGAGTCTGGGATAGACTGTGCATTTCTTCAGCTGAGGTTCAGTCTTGGCCCCTAAAAATTTTATGTGCATAGTAAGTCAGGCTTCCTTTGAACATGCTGATTTCTGAAGACAGGATATTCTTGGAATATTGTGAGTGATTATTAGACCACTTTCTTCAGGGAATTGCCCTGCCCTCTGTTGGCAGCAATCCCAACTTGACGTGAATCCTCCTTGCATTATATCAACAATTTCTTTTGTGCATGCAGTGTACAAATTGTTGTCCTCCAGCATCATACAAACAGCATTTTACCTAATCTCTTTATCGGAACAAATATGCATAAGCAAATCTTACCTGTTTTAAAGTTTACTTCCTTTATATACCTTTTGCATTACTCCAGTTTATTTTTAGCTTACCAGCTCATACTCCACACTTACCTAATTTTTGTAGGATTCCTTCCAAGACTGCATGATAATGGAACAACTTGTAGTGGTGAGTGACCTTCTCTAGCAGTAATTTCTTCCCTTGGGCATTGAAATTGATTTTCTTCATCTTGGCACGTGAAGAGTCAAAGTATGCCTCTTGCCCTGAGTCTCCCATGAGCATACGGTGGCATTGGAAACAAATCATGTGAATGCCGCGGCTTTTAGGGTGTTCACTATGGTAGCATCAGGAAGAGCAGAATGTTTTTACGCAGTTTCCCTCAGTGCTGTGATATCATTTAGTTCAAAAACACCATTTACTGCGGGTTACATTCTGACAGATTGTTTTGGGGGTGTTTGAAGATACGGTTAATAGGGGGGATTCATCTTGCCTTTACCTATGAAGGTCAGAGGCAGCAGGTGCCACATGAGAGAATGCACCAAGCAGGACTTCTCTGCCCACATTCTGGTGGGGGTGAGCCCTGAACTATTGCCTGTACAGAGCTAGAAAGTTCTAGCCTCTCTGTGCATATTTATGTATGTTTATGTTTAACACTGGGCTAAATATACTATCTTTGATTGGATACATGCAGTCCCTTTATGATAATATTACATTCAATGTATTTGAAATTCATGAGTAAGTGCCTAGGGTAAGAAAGGCTACACTGATAGCAGCATGTAGCCTGACAGTTGCAAAGCTCCTTGCGTGAATATGGCATCATCCGTTCAAAGCAAAAGTTTGGTATGCTGTGGTCTAGTGTGTGGATGGGCAAAAAGAAGTATATGCCTGAAAAGTTGTTAGGCTTAGAAATTTACTTCTGGCTATAGCTATGCAGTGTTCAGTATAAAATAACAATCTCTTATGCTTGTAGTTGCAAAAACTTCTGAGGATTTACTGAATCAGATAATATAAGGGAGCAGGCTAGTATGTTTTGTTGGGGAGAGTTTAATTTTGTTTGCCTTCTGTGTATACAAAGTGTGAAGGGAGGGGATAGCAGAGAAAGATTGCTACTTTAGAAGATGCCAAAGGAAGGTGTCCTTCCCTCGTTTAGTAGATTGTTTCTTGGAGGTGTGGGGCACTGAAACCCCAGTTCTCCAAAGACATTTGGCCTGGCCACGGATACAGGCAGCATCAGTGTAAATGTATGTATGTACCTGAGTGAATATTATCCCTGAATTCTGCACTCCCGTCTGCTTCAGTAAAACTAACTTGAGTGGAGCTTGTGTCTGAGAAATTACTTCTTGGGAGGTGGAATGACGGCGGATAGGACAATTCATAAGTAATAGTGCATAGTTCTTTCTAAAGTATGCGCATAATAGTTAGAAAAATGCATATATAATAAGTTGTGAGTGTTCCCTTTAATTCTAACTAGCAAACCCAAAAATTTTTAAAAGTGAATAGTTGATGTATTCAGCACAGGAATAAACATATATTGGTGAAATGTGTGTTTCCATTTAATCTTGGTATTGATCAGAAGAGAATTGATCAGCCAATATCCTGAAAACATTGAGAAGAAAAACAATGGGGAAAATACAAACTTCACTCTTATGGCATAAATTAGCAAAAAACCCCAGATGTGATATAGATATTTATGTAATAAAGATATACTAGTGTAAAGAATGAATTACGTTAGCAGGCAAAACTCCCTTTAGCAGGCGGTTAATGAAAAAGAAGGATGATAGAAGTGAGATGGCAAACTAAATGGGTGAATAACTTGCGTGTATAAGGTTTCATGATAAACGAATCTAAACAGCAGTCATTAAGTATAATTTTAACAAGATCTCAAGAACAATAGTATAAGCAATTGAAGAGGCAACAACCCATGGTGGGGCTGTAGCATGTTCTTTCCTTCAGTGATCGTGATAGCACACTAATTATAATTGTCAGTAACAACATCCTGTGGTGAGCAGAAGAGTTTCACCGTCATCTTTACATGAATGTATTGTGAAAGGGAAGATATAGACATCTCTATTAAAGAAAAGAGGGAGAAAGGAAAGAAAAAGTACTGAAATAAATAGGAAAAGGACTTCAGAGAAGAGTATTTCAGATAAATGAGGTAATAGTAATAACATTAAAAAAACTTCTTGTCAAAAGGCACAGAAATAATATTGAAAACAACACTCTGCTTCCTTTTGGCAGTTTACAAAATTTAAAATTTTTAATAATTAGTTTTAAATAGCTCTCACACTGCAATATGAACTTCCTTCGATCAAGGCTGTTACATAGGTACAAAGGACTCAGGTCTCAGAAAGGAGGGTCAGCATTTTTATCTTGCAATCGGAGCTCATACTCTTCCTCCCTCCACCTCTGCATTATCATGCACCCTCTCTGCTTATTTATATTCACCTGTCATGTATCCCATAAAGTCACATGCTTAGAGTATATTTAACCTCAGCTCATGACGCTGTAGCTGTTACTGTTTGTATCGGGGAGCGTGATTGCTTGAAGATCCTTTACAGAGGACACCTTATTACTTGTCCATGGTAGATGTCAATTACAAGAAACGTCTAATGGGGATATAGTCATTGGAACTCTACAAAGTCAAGTTTTAGTGAAGGCTTCTTTCTCTTCCACAGAGGGTCATGAAAAGTAAGATTTCTGTCATACTTTTACGTAAGACATTTAGAAGAGTAAGAAAATGATGTGTTGTAATCTCTTAGAATTTTGAAGACTATCTTCTGAAATTTAAGGTAAGAAGGAAAGGAATTTGATATATTGTAAATTCTAAACAGCAAAAGCACAGGATGTTGGTTAATGCGTATGTAAAAAACCACGTCTTTAATAATAATAATATTTTCTTTTATAGCCAGGCTTGCAGCTGAGTTTAGGAGGGGGTTGTTCTGCAAACACTTACATGTTTAGAGGAAATTCAACCTGTCATTTTTCTGACATCAGTTTTTAAAAAGATCGGTCCTTCAAACTGAAAAAAATAGCCTCTAGATACATAGACGAAGACAAATTTTCTAACAGAAGAGTGCTATGTAAAAGAAATAACTTCATTTTTGGCAAAAATAAAATTGGGGTGGAAAGAAACTATTTGATTATTCTGAAAACTAATCAAACAATTCAAAACTCAAACTGACTTTTTACCACATCCTATAAATCTGGAAATGCTGGCATAGCTTGAGCTACTGGAGCAGTGTTTGGTCTGCTTTTTTCTCTGAGGCATTTAAGACCCTGAAATATATTGTCCCATACAAATTCTTCTACTGCTTGCGGACTTTCTATTCAACTCTTAAGTATCTGTGTCAAATATTGGAGTTATTTTATTACACATTAATTGGATAAGACTTAATGAATCATTATTAGAGTTTTATGAACATTCTTTAGAATGCTATTCTGTGAAACAATTAAATAATCGATATCTTTGTGAGAAATGGGCAATTTTTTTCATTGGTAAATGTAATTCTGACATGGTTTCTTGGATTAACAGTGAGGAAAAAAAAGGTATGTCACTGTGTTTCTAGGAGCTGAAGTAGACATGTGAAGTCTCAGGCCAGGTTGTCTTTTTCACCAACATGTGGTGATTGCAGAGCATTGTGTAGCTCTTGTAGAAGCTCACGTGGATGTACCTGAAGATGAAATGGTGCCAATGTGGAAAGAGTGATGATAACAGGTAGAGGAAATTGAGAGATGTTCTTCATACTTATAGTCTGCTCGTCCCAGCCTTTTGTGTAGCTTCTGAGATAAATAAACTAAAGTTCAAGTGTGAGAAAGAAACAATTACATGTGAACATCTTTAAACTGAAGGATTTGGGAAAAATAGAAGTAACAAACCATCGTATCTTTCTAGGAAGAGAGTATATAGCTGTATCTGTTACATCACACTCTGTGAACTCAGAGAGCATCTCAAACCTGAGGTTCTGAGTCAGCTCTGGAAATGCTAGATGAGTACATTATGGTGTCTGCTAATGTTCTCATGGTTGTTCGTGAAGCCATATAACCCAACATTTCTATTTTTAGATTAAGAAATGAATGTAATTGAGTATTCTGTTTGCCACGCTCGAAGTAGTTGAAAATATGCCCTGTTCTACAACTCCTGTATGTTATGAATTAATATGTACTGTCATTGATTTAATGTAATGTGGTGGGCGTAAAACATGAGACATAAGTGCAAATTCAAGGTAATTATGAGAGCAATAGAAATTATGAAATTATGTGTTGGATTATTGTCAACAACCATGATTTAACTTTTCAGATTTGGGAATGTGGATACCAATATTATTTTGGTAACATTCTTCAGTATCATGCTCACTTTTTGAGGTGGTTTTTTCACTGAACAATGTTTAAAAAAAAATCTTCATGTGTAGACATGCTGCATTACTTATAGGAGTTGTCTTTTTATGAGGTGGATAACTCAAGTTCTTTGCTAAAGTATTGCCTTTCAAAGGAGAGGGCTTTATACTACCCATGAAAATGTCGCAAAATCTGTCATCCATAGTTAGAATGCATACTTAAGGAAAAGAGACTGTTGGCAGGCAAACTTAATTGTACAGTGTGTTTCAGAAGTGATGCATAGCCTTCAAAACTTTGAAGGATTCTTTAAAAATCACATTGTACCTATGTTCCTAGGGGCTGAAAGCCCTGGGTAAGGGAAATTCCTACAAAGTTGCATGAATGAAATAATTTGAAAAGGCATTTAGCTTAAACTTGTTCTAGGTACTTAATGAATGACACACTGGTGTTCCGAGTTCTGGAAGATACGACATTCAATGAAGTTGGAAAAGAGTATGTATAAAACAAGAGTGAAAAGTTTTTCATCCCATGTGTTTAGAAGTATGGGAACCCTTTGCCCGAAGTCTTGTGGGACTACTGTTCTAGCATATTAGACATGTAGGTGGGTGACAAGAAGATCTAGAGTTGTTACTTTAAATTTCAAAGGAATGTTTTGAAATCATTCTTCGGTGTAAGATAATGAAATACTTAGGAACAGGTTTTTCTAATATGATATATTATGACCTATTAGGAGCTTTTCTAGACAATAAATAATTTTCTAAAGGCAAACATCAGAGACAGAATATTAGGCTAGATTGATCCTGAAATCAATTATCACCTTTATATTGCTTGTATTATCACCTTTATGTTTACTGCCTACGGAAGCTTTTTCACGCTCTCCCTTCTTTTGATTTTTCTGGAACAATTGAGGAAAAGCCAATCTTTAAGTGGATGAAAGGGAATTGAAATGTAGGGAACCCTGCACAACGGATATGAAGCTGAAGCACAATGTTGAATTTGCTTAGTTGCTCTTTTTTAATTTTCCTTTTTCTTCTAATGAATATTCTCAGTGAGAAGAAATAGGATCCACTAGAAGTATGCATAAAACTTCATCCTTTTAGCTGAAGAAGGGATTAAATAAAGGAAACTTTTCTGAAGGACCCTATGCTACTTAGGATGTTTTAAAAGTTAACAAACAAGAGATTATACATCATTTGACCTTAAATTTAAAGGTTGTAATGTGTAAATTTTGGCTTATAAGTTTCTTAGAGATTTTTTTTTTAATCTTGTAAAAAAAAAAAAAATTGTGTATGTCAATGTGTGTCTGAAATAGTAAAAACAAATTAAAAATTTTTTATGAAGGATCTTAAGCTTTTGAAACCTAGAGAATAAAGGTAGATTCATTTGGAAGGAGAGCTTGAATTATGATCCAAAAATTTTTTCTCTGTGTGGTGAAAAAAGGCCAATGGGTCTAAGAGTGGGAAACTATGTCTAATTTCCTCAAATCTCACCTTTGTACCTCAAACTTGAAATTAAATGTGGAGAGTGCAAATTCAAGGCAAACTGTTTCAATCTATTAGTACTTAAAACCTCATTCTGTTTATTCTATTACATACAAATGCATTTAAACTGTTTTAAAAAATTATTGAAATTATTAGTATCTGTAAAGAACTGTAAAATTCTGTAGATCTACGCAAGTTTTAATAAAACTCTATGGCTTTTCAGAATGATTTTCACAGTACAGAATGAAGGGGGGGTTGTACTAGGAAGTGTAGCTGAATGAAGATTTTTAATCTATGTTGCATCAGATCAGTTTAGATGATTGGATGGTTCCTGTGGTCTCATGTCTTTAGAATTTGCATTTCACACAGCAAGTTAGAACCATACAAGAAAGCTGTAATTTCTAGTAAATTCCATAGATTCCTCTCTCCCGACCCCACTTATTTCTCTTATTTGCATCAGAACTTGGGATAGAAGAATATAGGTTAGAAGTTGTGTTTACATACTAGAAAATCCATGATCAAGTGAGAAGGATTAATAAATTCATTTTAACTGAAAAGGCAACATGTGAGGCTGATAGTCTTCAGGGCAATATATATTGGCATGTTAACTCCACTGTCTTTGTGAAATTCTAACCTTTGCTCTTGTAATGGCAGTATTGCTTTTTCTCATGCATGCGGGAGGTACTAGGGTAAAACTAATTTTTTTTATTATTTATTTAAAACTTGCTTGAAATTTCACAAGACTAGCTAACTACTACCATTTTTTTTTTTGAAACATTTCTCACGGAAAAGTTGTAATGCAGATCATGCTGTGAGAAGTCACTTCGGAAAGGATTTTTTGTATGAAGCAGAGAGGAAAACAATATATACAAAAAACATTGAAACTTCTTATTATAGAAAATACATATGTTTAGCTTTTGTTTATCTTTTTTGCTTTTTAATTATTTTCCCTGAAAGTAACACTTTCAAAATGTAGTATCCTATACAGAAACAATCTCACAAGTTGCTGCTTTCTTTCTGCACAAACAAGCTATCTCTATTTAAATGACAGTAACCAAACAGTATATATCTGTAAACACTATCAACGGAGAACTTAAACAGTATCTTTGGAGTAGGCTAAAATTAGTTGTCATTACAACGCATTTGTAAATCCTTTGAAGCAAATATCTCAAGCTGAAAATGCAAATGTGTTTTTGTTTTTACTGTAGAGATGAGGTCAGCAGAAGTCTGCAACAAATATGATTACTTGGGTGGAGGTGACATGATTTACTTAAATCAGGCAATTTCCCCATTAAAGCATTGAAGCCTCAACTCATAAAGAGACTGCTTAGCAGATGAACTATAATGTCTTCTAGCATTTGTTATATTAGGTGATTTGAAAGAAAAGAACAATTATAAGAATGAATGTATTTCTGTGCTGAGTGGGAAAAATCCAGTTTTTACAGCAGGGGGTGGCTAATTTCCAGCAGATAAAATAGGGCTTCTTCATAACAGCTTCTTTACAAATATTGTACAATTAAATATGTATATATATTTAGATTTATATTGCCAGAATAGGACAATGCAAGGATGAATCATTTGAGTGGTTGGTTTCTTACNACTTCCAATTAGCAAGGATTGTTAAGTTGGCAAAATTTTAAACTGCTGCTCTAGCTTCTTTCCGGTCTTATGAGCTGAGCCAGAGGCCACACAATAAAACCTGATTGATTAGCAAAGGCTGTAGTTACAGTAACAGATGTCATATTTTTCTATACATTCTGTGGACTGAAAGTGACTGAAAGAAGGAGATTCAGAGCCGAATCTGGAAGTTTGACTGAGCACATTAGAGCATGTGTTTGACTTGGAAGAGGTTACACAGAGGTGCTTTTAGTGGTTTGTATTGCTCTTGTGGTCTAAGCGTCTTTTTGCTCCTAAGCATTTGTCTTTGCCGTTGGAGTCTCAAGTGCTGCAGACAGGATTCTAGCTCAGACCAAAGGTTGTACAAGATGGTTGTATATTCTGCTCTGCTAAGGGAGAAGAGATTTGTAAAGGGAGGCACATTTTGTAATTGGAGCAACCAATGGATTGTTTTAGGGTATGGGGTTTTTATCATTCCTGTATTTTTCACCTTTACAGTAAATCTGCTCTTCTGTGTGTCATGGTATTATAGGTGCATTTGATCAAACTAAAAATTGACTTTTTAACTGTAATTGGGGACGATGGATCATGTCAGTAAAAGCTCACAAGAAGTTCAAGATGCTAAATGTTTGTGGGTCTGCACCATTATTCTAGAAATTGCTATGCATTTTCTTATGATGAAAGTGCAAAAGAAATGTATACTTGATTTTGGGCACTGTGTTTCTTAAGGCTGAGGTGGCAAAATTCTGCCTGAGATTAGAAGTTCTGATCTCCTGAGTAGCTGTAAGAGCTGAATATTGTGCTCAAGGCTGAAAAAACATAAAGACTTTGAAAAACTTGATTTTAACATAATTAAAGGTTTATTTTAGAGCTTTTTTTGGACATTATTTTGCCATAGCAAGAGATGAAGAAAGATGAAAATCACAAGTTGATAAAAGTTCCTTTTGGTTTTCACGTCAATGCAGTATCTCCTTCAAAAGGACTTTGAAAATATACATTAGTTGCACATAAGTGGGCCTTGGTCTTAGTCTATGCTGCTTGTGATTAGAGCTTGCTGTAATATCATCATATATTTTCAATGGGAGAAAGAGTGGGTGGGTGGCTGCAGAGGAGCAGGAAGTGTAGTTGCAGTGGATATATTTGAGAAGAAGTTGAAGGTTTAGATTGCCTGCAATGAGGCAACAGTGCATTGCTTAAAAATTCAGCATGTAACCTAAATATAGGAGCATCTCTTCCAAGATTGGCTGTAAACAGCACCTGCAAAAAGAGTACTGTTGATCTTAGTCTGATGTCTTCTCTCTGATACTACTAAAGAATATTTAGAAAGCTATTGCACATTTCAGTTTGCGTTTTCAAAATAGTGAATCTGGGAATTTTATAATATATAGTTCAGTTGCTTCAGATTAAGCACGTTTTTTGACTCTGAGCATAAGGGAAAATAAATGGTTAATCCTTACACTGAATGTCTCTTCGTATTAAAGAACACTATATTGTAAGACCTTGGAATTCAAAATAATACAAAATAACCTTTTAAATTAAAGGGGCACTAAATTAAAAGTTTAAATATTTGACTATCCCTGGAAGTGACAGTATATAAAAACAGTCTAGAGTAACTTTTTCATGTCAGTTATAAAACCATAAAGCCAGAGAAGGAATAAATACAATGAAAACACTGATTAATCCCCCTGTGTTGCAGTGCCACTTCATACTGTTGTAATGCGGACCCTTTCCTCTGATATTACTCAAGAAATACAAACAAGAAGCATTTATTATCTCCAAAGTAGTGTGTGCTATAGAGTGCTGAATAAGGAAGTGAGGTATTGCAGCTGTTATCTTCTGAACTAACTGCTACTGCGTGTTGCATGACCAGCCCTGGCAGGGTTTTTGTTCCCATGAATGAATAGGCTATAAATCTGTCGAAGCTGACACTAGCAGCACTGCTGGAGAGTGTAAAGTGAAAATTTGCAGAGGAATCTTGTGGTCTTTGCTTGCCTGGAAAATGAGTTCAGTAAAATGGAGGTGATCAGTGCTTATTTATAGGCCAAGCTGATACATCCAGCATTGGCTGTCAGAGTTTAACTTAGTGTTTCCTCATTTATGCTCACTCTGTAAAGCAAAACATGGCACTGTAAAAAGCTTATATAATGCTGTTATACTGTGCTAGTCACTATTGTCGAAAATAGATGAAGCAAAATAAAGGGAGGAAAAGATAAAAGTACAGATAAAATGTACGGGAAGAAAATAGAAGAGGCTGGCAGATGCTAACACCTGAGAAAGGATGCGGAGCTGCTCAGAATCGTTTTGCTTGAACCCTAGACTGAAAGTGCTTGGCAACTACTGCTGTGTTATAATAGCAGATACATCTTGAGAACTCCGCTGTGGGAGGAAGGCATGGGGATTTCATTCTAGTTGAAGGAAAGGACTGAGGAGCTATCTTTTTTTATGTAGAATTCCCGTTAACACGAAATCCTAAGGTATACTCAAACTGTATATAATGTGTGTGTATTCTGTTTTATGCAGAGGGCTCATTTATGGATTAGTGTTTTATGGGAAAGAGTTTACCTAAGACAAATCTGAAATTGGAATTTACTGAAGAAAAATTTTGAGGGATTTTTAAAAATGCTTTTAAGTAGGTGTTAATGAAACAAAACATTTCTTAATTTTTTTTTTTGTTGCTTGGTGAAATTCTGTGAACAAACTGATGGTAAGTAATTTCAGGCCTTTCACAATAGTTAATATCAGCAGCAATAAAAGTAAAGTCTCGTTAACTAGGGAGGACAGTGCAGTGTTCATTTTTTCCTTAAAAGTTGTGGTGTTCATTTTTTTTTTTAAGTAACAACAAACATGTAGTACATACACAGCCTTTATGTACATAACAACTACAGCTAGACTCAGTCTGGCTGAACAAGTTTCACCTGTAAATGATTAAAATCTTTTAAGAACAACTCACCTGATATAAAAAAGGAATGGCTCCACTTAACAAGTATGTGAAATTTTCTTCCCTGGAGTTAGGGTAGCTCTGGGTTTGGAGCCAGTCAGGACACTCTACGACCAGAAGCAGGAAGAATTTAAAAACTAGGTTTACTGGAAAGTTGCAGTGAATGACATTTTTTCTTCTCTCTGCTAATAATTTATCAATTGTCTTATGCTTTCTGCCTATAAATATATTTCTTACTGTGTTCAAAGGAGTTAAAGTAAATCTACATGTTCATCTTTCTTTGTGCCATAGTATACTGAAGACCCATAAACTCTACCACTCCTACCTTCTTTGATAGACGTGACCTTTGCCTGAAAGCAGGGAAGATATGGAATAACTTTTCTGAGTAAGTGAACTTTAATGCATGACATAAGGATGAACTGGGGCTGTATGTTGTTGTTTTGAATAAGTACTTTAAAAATAAATAATATTGCAATAGCCTGAGAGACCACTGTGTTAATCTTTGATCAGTTGTATGTCTGCAACCAAATTTCTGTTGTAAATGTAGTTGGAGGTCAGGTAGGTAAGAACAGTAAATACAATTTTCCTTCTATCAGTGGAATTTGCCATGAAGTAAGAAGCAGGAGAGGAGTGAAATTTGTAATTTCTAATTTCTTTTAAGATTCTTCTCAGTATGTGCATTCAGTTAAACAAGTAGTTAAAAAAAACTAGACTTGCAATACATTTCTTTAGTCTTGCAACTAAAGCTTCAAGTCTGAGTTGTAAAAATTTAAATGTCTTGCCTTGCATCTCTTTATGGAAGCTGAAATATTTACTGATTTTTTTGTTTTTTCTCTCTTCTGGCACTCCAAAATTTATTTCAGTATCTCAATTAATGCAAACTTATCAGAAAGAAAAGTATAATTTTCTTTTGTTCTGAAATTGCTTATTATAGTACTAATAAAATATTTTGAAGACATTTTGGGCTATTTCAACACACTGACAGGCTTTGAAAGGAATTTCAAATAAGAATGCCAAATTAAGTGATAACACTCATTACTGGACTGTTTCACATATCATTCAGAGCTACTCTAGGGACAATTCTTGAGTTATACGTAAAAGTAATACTTGACCTTTTGTGACCTATTCCATTTCCAGTCTCTTGTATCCTGTGATGTAGTAAATGAGCCTGTAAATTTTCTTGGTAAACATAAAAAATCTGAACAACCCAAAACACATTTGAGTGATTGTTACATCTTTGTAATTCCAACAAAATCCTGAATGTGCAAATAGTTTCTGAAAAGATCATTCTCTTACATGTAACTGAAATATTAAAAATTCCTTTTTTTGTAACAATACCTAATGAACCATATAAACACTTTTCTACCCTGCAGTTCAAGAATCAGTGCATGTATTTTGTTAGCAATGACCCCGTTTCCTTTCTTGCTATTCAGCTTTCAAAAAAGGTATGAAATATTTGCAATATAATTGTTGGTTCATTAAAACAAGTGTTTTCCTTTCCAGTAGTTAACAGACACTTACAGCTAGGATCTGTTCTTTTTGATGTCCTTCATTTTGTCATGCAGTTCTCGGTGGGTAAATTTTCTCTATAAAGAAAACAGTATTATTTCTTGTCTGTAAAGAGCATGTGCCCATAGTCTGGAGAGGGTCCAGTGGGAAGTCATAGCGGACTGGGAATACTAACTCATTAGATTTAAAGCCCCCATAAACAGATGCTAAACTTTTGAAGCATGTGATTCTTTCTAGCTTGTGCTTTTTTCAGTCAGGGGTTTCAGAAGTTACTGCAGTGAATGTCCATTCAGTGTGCGCTTTCTACAGTACCAGGGTGCCTGAGTTCAGAATGCATTTCTTGTGTGCATTTGTGTTAGTAAAAATGGAAGACAAATACTTTCCAAAGGCAAACATAAAGTTGTCCCAAACTGAGAATTCTCTTTACTCTTCAATAAGCACTTGTACATTTTTTCATTATTTTCTTAGAATGTATTTGTACTGTTTTCGAGTGCTACATTAAAAATATGACTAAAAGTAGTTAGACCCAGAATGTTTCAAGTGTCAAATCTGGAATAAAAAGAAGCAGCAGGTCATCTGCAAAGCCTAAGAAGCGAGGAGGAGAGAGACTCGCACTTTTCCAGCATGACATGAATTGTGTGGTGATTATTTGTCGTACCAGTGGTACTCTTTAATTACCTACAGCTACAATTTTTTAAATACAATAAATCAGACAGGAAACATGGTAGGTGATAGTGCCAGGCTGTTGTTGATGGAGCCTGAAGTAATAAGTGCTGTACCATGTGCCAGCTGTCTTTCTTTAAGTGTGCATGTCCATGTGAATGAAGGAGGATTAAGGGAGCGTGGGAGAAAGGCCCCTGACAATGGACAGGTATAAAGCCTCAGGATAGACCTCACTGAAGAGTTTAGCCAGATATTTTGTTTGTTTTGTTTTTTGATGGACAGAAATAAAGTGAAGGAAAGCCAAAGAAGTAAAAAGGTATTTGTATTAAAATGTTAATATTTCAAACATGTATTTCACTTTTTGCACGTGTACAAACTGCAATGGTTTCAAGTAATTTTTTATTTACTGTGGGCCATACTAAATGTAAGAGCATATACACAACAGTGTGCACTTTTGAATATATATGTGTGCAAGCACACATCTGTAAATGATGATCCTAAATAAGAATGTTTGGGGGGGTAATGTAGGATGGTATATTCAAGCGGCCATAATCAGAGTACCTGGTTGAAAATCCTGGTAATCCATGAGTGTATCACTGTGTGACTACATTAACACTTTACAATAAAGGATGGCAAGTGGGTAGATTTGCATGCAAATTAAATTTTCAACAATATTTCTGCATGCAACTTCCATTACAGTTGGGCAACTTTACACAATTGAAACTGATGACTAAGAAAAAGCATTTATAACTTAGTAAATTACAATGGCAATCCCTGTAATCACCCAGGCTAGCTGCTAAAGTGCCCCTAGAGGCTTGATTAGAAGGAGGAGAACCTTTAAGAGGCTCGTGAGGTAGTATCAAGCACTGTGAATTGAAACAGAGTAAGAGAAGCTGTTATAGCCTGGGCTTAGTTGAACAAATCTTAAGACAAACTGATGTAATACAGGTGACTTCTAAGCAGTGAAACAAGATTTGATCAATCAAACAATGAAGAGCTGTTAATATTATTATATCAGAACCAAGGCCACGTTTTGTTAAACTGCATATGCAAGATCTTGTTAAATGCCCATTGAGAATAAAAGGTGGTTGGTGACATGAGGCATGCAAGGAAAGGGATACCAGGTCCTGGGAAGTACAGAATGTTCGCAACGCCCCCATGGATCTTTCAACATGTCACCACATAATTTCTACACGTGCAAAAGATTTGTTTTGCGTTTACATCATGCGCAGTTGGTCTTGTGCGAGATCCATGTGGAGGTGGAGATGAATAATGCTGAATCAAAACTCAGAATATACTGCCCTCTCCTGACAGTTGGGTCAACTTAGGACCGTGTAAGTGAAACACCTCATTAATTTTTGTTAGAAGAAATTTTGGTGCTCAATCCTTCAGCCTTTATGGTTATATAACTTATAAATGCTCCTCTGCTGTGATAGTGTGGTGGTTTTTTGGTCTGTCTTTATGAAAAAATTCATGCGGGTATTATTTGCTGACATTCATAAGTTGATCATCTCCTCTTTCAAAAAGATCTTTATGACATTTTAAAAATATTTCCCATACTGCTTGTTATCAATTTACATAGATTCAGAATTGGCTCAGTAGCAGATTGTTGAAGATCGTTAAAATCGTGACTGAAAGTGATGGCAAGGTGATAATTAAATTACCAACTCTCTTCTCCATAAACAGGTTAATTTTTTTTGGGGATACAATGATGAGCGATAACTGAAAGTAGAAAGAAGTAAGAAGAGAAGTTTCTAGGTATTGCACTGGATTGTAAATTGTTCATGCTGTGTCGCAGGGGTTTAGTGGTGGAAGTGTGGTGTCT
The DNA here is from genome assembly GCA_013398295.1 of Chionis minor. Taxonomy (NCBI): domain Eukaryota; kingdom Metazoa; phylum Chordata; class Aves; order Charadriiformes; family Chionidae; genus Chionis; species Chionis minor. Next base: position 215,322 of record VZSF01007961.1, on the reverse strand, counting down.
GGTGGTGGCCATACAAACCTCTTAGACTTTTCAAATATTGGGTTCTTCCACATGTTAGAAGCCCGGTCGCATTTTGTCAAATCCCAGTTATAGAAATTAGTACTGTTTTTTGTTTGATATTGAGATTGCCTCTTGATGTGTTCTCAGGCTACAGCTGAAAAAGATTGAGTATAAACCTTGCTATTTTTCCTACTTATTCTAAGAAGGTAGATTATGAAGAAATGAAAATTTTAGAAAACTTCAGTGAAGCTTTCTTGCCTTCAACAGGATATGTCTAATGTCCTTCTGAAAGGTGACTGCATTCTGTCTGTGTTCTATATGTATATAAGACTACTGGTACACTACCTAAAAACACCAGTAAAGAAATATTTCTGCTTCATACACGTCTGACTTTGTTTCTTGGAACCTCAGAAGTGGATAGTATACTGCCTCCAAAAGTCTTCCTTTATTCAGGGGTCATGAACTGATTCCTAGCAGTCCCAGAAAAACACAAAAATAGTGTCTCTGGCTCCAGAAAACAAAGCTTAACATGAAAGCTGGTCAGTATGTCACCACACTAAGATCAGCATGGGTAGGGGAGAATTATGAGAAAAAGCAAATGGAAAAGTTTTCACAAGAATGGCAAAGAGTAATGTTAAGATGTGCAGCAGCTCTGATATAGAGGAACTTGGAAAAAACTTAGTTTCTTGTGGAGCTCTCAAAGGACTAGCAAAACTTGTACACATGCTTCATCCAATACCTGTTAAATTTGGTGCTCCTGTAAGAGCTTCTTGCTTCTCCTGTTCTTGTCTGGTGGTAAATCATGACCACAACCCCCTGACTTACATTGGGTTTTCTCTTTTGTCACAGCTCTGTACACTGTACTTTTTTAATGTAAATTACCTGCCACAACTACTTCACTACTACATGTTGCTGTTGTTGGTATAATACAAGTACACAGATAAGTAATGTGAGCTAGGAGTGCATGCTTCTTCCTAGCTAAGGGCTGTTGAGAGCAGCTGCTCCCTCTTTCAGCTGGTGTTTTGGATTGATAATTGAATTCTGTTCCTAAGACTGAATGTATACTATCAGAGTGATGTTTATATTTTGCTAAGCCTACTTTAGTAAGCACTTAGCCACACCCTGCTGTTTCTGTCCCTTACTGAAGTTGTCAAATTAATATCATACATACATATATATATTTATCATGGTACTAGGTAGTTTTACAAATGAGAATTGTGCTATAGATGCTGTCGTAACAAGTCATATTAATCTAAAAATATATACACTAAGTTTTAAATATATGTCCTAGACACTGGTACTATTTTTGAAGCAATATTAGTGTTTTCCCAGATAGGTATCGTGTATGGACACCAGGGTAATGTGTGTATAATTTTTATGTACTGCTTTTGGGCATATTTATGCTGATGGCAAATAATGCTGTCTTAATATGGTACGGTGCTTTGCAGCTCAGAGGCCTGTGAGGGTGTCCCTGTCCCTGTTAGTATCCAGCTGGTGAAGAAGGTGCTGATCTGGAGCATACAGCTGTGTTACTAGGAAGTGACCAGTGAGAGGTGACATAAAACCTGTGCAGTCACAAATGAAAAGGTCTTTTTATTTAGTTAGGCTATAAAGTTGCAGAAGAATCTATAATGTGTGTATATCAAACTATCATCCCTTGGGATGGAGATAATATTGACAGTAAGGAAAACAACTTCAAAGAAATTCTGAAATAGTATTCAGTTCTTAATGAAATAAAACCTATTCCTCATTGGTAAATAATGCTTTTTCAAGATGCCATTATTAATGCTGCTGGTAAATATTTACCACCTTTCCTAGCAAATGTTGAGATTTTGGACTGTTGACCGGTTAGCATTAATATAGTTGCTTGTGAACTGCATATGATAATGTAATTTGCGAAGGCACATCTTTCACATTTAATTATTTATGCAAATTACACTAAGATATTGTAATATTGTTTATACAGATTCAGTGCAAACAGCATATTGGTGCAAATACTGTTTATGTGAAATTAAAAGTGAGGTTTTTATTGCTCATTCAGAAGAGAATTGACTGTTAGGTTTTATGAATCCTAAAATGTAGCCAAGAGTAAAATGACACTACTTGTTGAAAAGCTGGAACACTGATCAAGGCAAGTGTCATATTTTAATCCACCACAAATATTTTTATTTAATTGTCTAAAAGCTCTTTTTATATAAAAAGATGGGCCAAAGAAAGGTGTCTCTGTGCTTCTTAGTTTCATTACATATGTAAACAAATCCTCATGAAATTAGCGATATTTTAAATTAAATGGATATGGAATAGATTTAAGGCTTGGTTAATTGTTCTAATAAAGACTTACTAGGCACGGATGTTAAAGCATAGGCCATAAAGGGGTTATTCCCGATTTTCATCCCAAAACAAAAGAGAAAATGTTTGTCTGTCCCCGACTTGTTACTGCGTTCAATAAGAAAGATGGTCTGTCCTTTTGTACCCTTTGTATTTAGAGAAGAGAATACTTTGCAAAGCTTTGACTTGAGAATCTTGGCTGCTCTGCAATCTTGTATTTCTCTTTTGCAATGCAATCTCAGCCTCTTTGTGTACAAAGTTCAAGTGTTGTGAGCAGGTGAGATGGGGCTTCAAGGTAAAAATAAACTTTAAGTTGTAATTTGCCATCATAGAAAAGAGAAATCACTTGCCAAGAATGAATACAAGCTACCTATGGCTGATCAGCTCAGTCTAAATTCCACCCAAGGTTCTGTGTCAGTGTGTGGTGTTAACTTTAAGGGCCTTGAAGTAACCTTCATTCCCTGGTCATGGTTCCAAATATGTCCTCTTTGTTAGCTGAGATCCTTTCCTCCTCCCTTGTCTATAAGCAAGGTTTTGTGGTAATAGATGATTTGTGCTAAGAGTTTGCCAGGCAACACAAATCTCTAGGGAGGCTTAAAATGTCCTCCTCTTAAAAAATGTCCAATTTAAGAGCGGTATTTAGGTGTTTGAGGCCATACAGTGTTTGCAACAGCTATGATGGCTCTATTATGATAATGGCAGAAAACTACATTATTAAATAAATGCATTCTAGGTTTTCCTTGGCAACATAATGTAAGGATCGTTCTGCATGTTGGTACTAAAGAATCAAAAACAGTTTAGTAAGTCGATGTGAACACTGTTTCTTGTCATGCAGTAAATGGATCTACTGTTGTATTTGTGTTCTTTCCAGCTCTGCCTTACATCAATGAAAAATTATGTTTTTTCTTCAATGCCACAACACTAGTCATCTTTATATTCAATGTATTCCCCTTCAAACCTTTCAGTATAAAATGTCTACCGTTTTACTCGTTTTGAGTCATTTCTCTGGTTCTTGGCAATAGAAAAGGATCATCTTTCTTGGTTATTGGTGTTGCATTTAATAAGTTCAGTTTACACATGTTGATGTGTGAACAAATGCACTACCTTTTTTTTTTTTTGGTACATATGTAGAGCTGGCTGGAAACATGACTGTATGTATTTATTCTTTTTTTGCTTCTGGTTAAAGCAACACTAAATTTTTGCCCTAATCGATAGAGTATTTATACCCTCTCTAACCTTTCTTCACTTTCCCAAAAGCTGTTCCTTATGATTGGCTGGGCAGATTTAGGAAACAGTGAAAATCTTTATGAAAAACAGTTACAGTGCGTGAATAGTAGGCATTCTTCAGATTTAAAGAGGTCAAATTGATTTTTGTGTGTGTGTGACAGAATTTGTTCCTGGGGTGAGACTTTGAAGTAAAATTTCAAAGCATTGACTAGGGGTGCACCTCTGCAGCTTCTTATTGACTTTGTTCAGAGATCAGGAGTTAAAACTGCATGCTGCACTTTGAAAATTTACCCCTAAGTATTGAGTTTTACCTCAGAATAATTTTTTTCCAATAATTTAATAAACCCCTGAGAATGTGGTTTATAATGGAAATGCTGACATACTTAAATTTAATGCTAATCACTGAAAATTAGTAAGATCTTTAAACAGAAGTTGGGCAAAACCTGCAACTCGTGAGTCTCCTGTAGTTAATTAATAGGAAACTTTTCAGAAATGCATAATCCTCAGCACGCTGTTAGCAGCACGGACATGTCAATAGTAATATTATATTTTCTTTTATTCCTTATACTTGGCATTATCCTCCAATTCATAGGATAGTGTTTCTGAACACCTAGCTATTTCCTAAACATATATCTGCATTGTGGAATTGAGCTTGTCAAACTTCGAAGCTCATGGTGAGGAACGTTTGTATACAATAACAGCATGATGGATTCTTTAATATAAAAGTGTCAACAAAATCAGTGCTGTTACGATCTTGTTTGTTTGAGTAGAACCTCAGAAAAGAACATCATCCAGTTTAGCAATTGTGCTGACAATGTCCAGAACAACGATTCTGAGTCCAGGCGTGTCTGCTGTGCTGCTTCCTCTTGCTTCTCTGGGGCTCCTTTCTACTTCTCCCCTACACTTCTCCATGGTAAAGTAACTGCAATGACAATCTAATAAATACCTTTGGACAGGGAGTCGTGGGGCAGTGAGGAGTATAGGAATCACTGGTCTTGGAGATGAAAGATGAGTTTTGCTTACACAGATCTGAGGTTTGATAAACTGATCTTAATTTCTGAGCTCTGTAAAAAAGACTGGATTTTTTTTGCATATTGGAGTTGCTTTGTGTTGTTTTGGTGGTGGTTGTGTTTTGTTGTACTAGCTAGGAAGGAGATTCACTAGATATAGTTGTTAGTTATAAGTCTGATCATGGCTTCTTTGCTCTCCCATCACATCTCCTCTACTTGTGCTGCTTGTACAGGAGCCGATGAAGAGAAAATGGCAGTAACATCTATATCTAAAATTATTTTGTTGTGGGTTGATGATCTCCAGTCTTAGTAATCTAAATCAAAACATAGTACATCAAATACCATCTCCTTGAAAGAGCATTTTAAAGAGGAATTTGAAGGAAAATGCTATGGTGCACATGTGGACCTTTGCAGAGCTTATGGTAGGCGGTGTGGGAGAAAAGTCATAGATAAATTTGAAAAAGGAGTAATGAAATGCATGGTTTCCTTTAAAAAAACCCCTGTTCCCTAAATACTAGCATTTAATATTTTTAGTCACAATCGAACCCATGAATGTCACAACCAATTTACACAATTTTCTGTAAAAAACCAACCAAACAAAAACCGTGCATCTGGACTGACAAGCTGTATGCCAAGATTCAGCCAGATGCAATTTGAAATGTCCAAGACATTAAACGTGCCCTGAAATGGAGCTTTTAATGAAAGTGCCATCTCAGTCTCATCTGTAGCAAATGCCAGTGTAACACACTGCAAGGAATTTATCATGCTAGATCTCAACTGTAAGTAGGCTACACTAATCTAGAAGTAAATATACTGGAAGTCTGCAGAAGTTAATGTCCAAGAGGTGATTTTTTCCATCATGTATCCCATCCTGCCTGCTTACTTCTTTTGCAGTAATGTATTTCTGATAACTACATAAATTCTACCAAACTTAGAGGAAAGAAAAAGAAAGAATAGAAAAAAGTTGTGTGCTGTGTGCTTGGTATGCATCGTTTTGTTTCTTTCATTAATTCTTGCTGGCATTCTGGATGCTCAGATGAACAATAGCAGTAGCCTGTGAAGATCAATACCAGATTGCTGATAGTGCCTATCTATTCAAAGAGTAGATTATTTGATAAATGGTTTGGTCCATATGTTTTGACATTTGTTAGCTGTATAGCCCAGACCAACTGGTAGAACTGTAGTTCCATCATAAAAAGCAGGAGCAACAAATAGAATACTTCCTATTTGGCAAAAACCCCATATATCGTAGTTTTAAAGCTGCAAGTAGTAGATTTCAAGAGAAAAACATAAACTTCAAGTTGTTAGGAGTTTACATGTTTTTTCTTAGGTTTTGTAATTATGGTCTATGAATACAATAACTTGTATTTTATGGCTTTGTAGCTAACAGGATTCAGGTATCATAAAATTATAATCCTTGGCATTTTTTTATGTCAGTGTCATAGCATGACTCTACACAGTGGATTAAATGGGATCCTCTGAGAGAACTCACTTCTATCTTCCTCCAAAATTTGCCCTCTTTCAAAAAAAACTGGGAAATTTAATGAAAGACATGTGGTGACAAAAATATCCAGAGTAGACTCAAAAGTTAATGAAACTAGCATCTGGAACTTTACACGAGCTCAGATTTCAATTCCTAGAACTTAGGCCAAAATTCTGAATTATTTTTGGAAGACATATACTTACGCTTTCTTTTCTCTCAATGTCTTATAATGTATGCTCAAATGCCTTTTAATGTATGCTCAACTGCAAAGTCCTGCACATTATATGCACTTAAACAAAGGACGCTTTGTCATTTAGGTAGTGGTAGTAATCAAAATCTCTCTCTCCCAGCCTCAGAGGACCAAATAAATCTGTTTGTGAAAGGCATAGGCAGCATGCTCTTTAAACTGAATTCAAAGAAACAGTTATAGTTACTGTATTTATTTCAAGCTATTTATGAGAGGAATTTATGAGTAAATTTGTAAGTAAAATTATAATTCAAAATTTGTAAGTAAGTTTGTAAGTAAACTTATAAGTAAAAAGACTAGCCAATTCCTCATTGCTGCATTAAGAGACTAAAAATCATTATTTCAAAAGTGATTTGCAGTCCTTTTACAGGGAGACCTCATACAGGTGAAAAATATTACTGTAGTAGATATGGCAGGAAAAATACAGTGACAAATTGTACCTGACCCGCTTCAACTTCAAAATGCATTTTAGAGTCTTATAAGCAAAGAGGAAAACAACATTGTTCTCCCCGTTTTGTGACTTTGACTTAATGTGTTGAGAAAAAGGATGGTCTTTGCTTAGAGGTCCCTGCCCCTTAAAATTCACTCAGGGGCTCAGTTAGGGCATTGCTTGCTGAGTAGGTGGTGAAGGGTGTATAAACCTTGTTCTTCTACCTGTTGCCATGTGTGACAGGTCCTCCTGTGCCAGGAGTTCCTTAGGCTTTTGTGAGCGCTGCTGTCCCTTCCGGGATTTGGCAGGATTTCTCTCCCTTGTCAACAACAGCAGGTTGGTCCCTATAGGACAAATGAAGAGGAAATTGTCCAGTTGTGATTTAGCAGCTTTTGTAGATACTTGGGTATGGGTCTGTGTCTGGATCTCTGGTGGGTTAAAATGAGCTGTCTTTAACTCATGGAAATGGAATTTTAAGGAAGACCAGGAATGGGGTTAGAATTTCTGGAATAGCAATGACAACTTCGTTTCTCCTTTCTTTTAACCAAAGATGGTGATAAACAAGAAAGCCGGTCAGAGAACAAGATAGGAGGAGTTAGGGACTGACAGCTTTCCTCCATAAAATGGAAAGGAATGTGAAGGTAAGGACAGTCTGAGCTGGAAGAGGTATTTCTGGGTAGCTCTAAGGACAGATGAGATTGAACATAGGTAAATACTATGCTGTGTATCTTTGTCCTCTTCCTACTTGTTTTGCACAGAGGTAGCTTAATGTAGAATGGTAGAAAATGGATGTTGCAGCAGGGGGCTTGATTAGTTGCTGAAAGGTACATATCTGTATTATTTACTGTTTAAGGAATGGTGTTATGCAATCTGATATCAGAGGATGATCTTTGCTTTTCTTTTTTCCTTTTTTCTTTTTTTAAGATTTGCAGGAGGAAAATGTAAAATGGCAGTATTTCTCCTTTAAGTAATTGGCAGCAAGTAGATGTAAGATCCCTGAACCATTGCTCTCAGAATCATCTTAAAATAGCCACTTTCTTGTTTTCTTGGTGTATATGTGAAACAGGTGTATTAACATATTAATGATCAGATGTTATATTTAGCTCTGCATTTTAAGAATCTTTAGCAATGTAGAAAAGGATGATTTGACAGGCTTAATTCAACACTGGGCAACAAATAAAGCTTATAATGAAATTAACATAAATCATTAGCATTAATCATTCAGTATTATTGATAGCCATATAAAGAAATGTATCACAGCCCTGGAAGTAAAGAAGAGAAGAGCAATATTTCTTGCCAGATGTCCTGACGAGCTATGAGCCCATATGGTAGTGGTACTGGCTTTCCTTTCTAATTTTCCTCCTCTGCTTGAGCTGTCAGAGGCCCCCGCTCTCTCCTTTTCTTTTCCCATAGACTGCAGAGATAGCTTCTATGCAGCTTTTTTGAAAATGCCAGCTTTTTAGAACAGGTCAGACTCCATCAGTATCTATGACTGTCACTAGCCATGTGACCAACATGAGCAAACTAGCTAGGTGACAATTAACATGCAGTCTACATTCATCATTTTCAATTTGGTAACTTTCGCTTCTACTTATACTTTCATCTCCAAAACCAAAAGACTTTTCCACAGTGGGAAACAACATACTCTTAAAGTAGCATTTGGAAATCATGTATTTGGAAATGTGTGTATTTGAAATTTGATATGAAAAAAATCTAATAAATGCACGTGAGTTTCATGGTATTGAGCCATTATTCCCTGGATAGCTTTTTTCTCTTGTGTGCTGCTCTCCCCATCTACCTACTCCTCCCCCTCCCCCACAAAAAAAAGGGGGCGGGGGGAAGAACTGAGGTTAAAATAATGAACACTGCTGGTAGTGCTTGTGCTGGAAGCTTTTGAGAACCTCAGGTTACTTAGTCATCTTTATTTACGTGAGGTAAACTCAATGAAACATTAGGTAAACATGGGTACAGGGACCAAGTAGCAGGACTGACAACGTATCCCTAAAGCTGTAATCTCGGATGCTTGTTCTAATTGTAGATGCTGCATACTTTCTTCATAGTTTTGGCATGGTTTCGAGTGTTAGACAAATCTTCCTGATCAGCAGCACTCAGACTCAGTGCTGTGAGAACATGAGCAAAGTAGGTGCACTGGGGAGGTATTGCAGAGTTATAATCTTTGGATGGCAGTGAGGAAAATTGCCTCCTTTTCCATTGTTTTATATCTTTACCTGTTCCTTTTAATTTCTTTGTATTGCATGAGCAATTGAAACTATTCTACCTCTCACCAGTGTCTCCATTTTCCTAGTTAAAAGCAAGTCTAAAATGGCTTCAAATTAAGAAATCCATGCGTATGCAAGCAATTTTTACATTTCTTTGTAACTTTTTACATTTAGTTCTTTGTATTTACCTTTAAAATGTCTAAACATATGGAAAGTAAGGCTTTTTCATTCTTAATTCAAGATTACCTAATGTACAAGGGATGTGGCTAGGCATTGTCACAGCATTGTGCAATAGTACGGTACTGCCAGCTCTCCTTAAAATGTCTTTTTAAGTGCCTTGGCTAAAAGGATCTGGTATACTTAAATGCGGGTTACTAAATTTAAGTTATTGGACTTTCTGTTGAATAATTAAATATGCTTTTTCAAAGAACAAGATTCTGCCTTCTATTGCCATAAAATATTCTTCATTTTCAAGTTAGTTACATGCAGAGAGCATAAAGAAAACAGGTGCTTGAAGGAAACACGTATGAACATAGAAAAGAATCCCATACTTCGTTACTCTTGGGCAATCATGTGTTCACCTTTTAAATTTGCATGGGACCTTAATCTCCAATATAGAAATACATACCATTCCCTTATGCTCAAAGTCACTGTTGCAAGGGAGCATAATAGCCAGGACTGGTATCCTATACCAAAGCGAATAGATCCCTTAATTTCATGGTTTAAAAAATACTTGAGTTGACCTCAGTATAATTCCTATATTTTAGTCATTTAGGTGTCATGGCTCAGTAATCATTCATTAACTATAGTGCTTTTCAAATGAAGAACTGAGATGAAAATTTTTCTTAATGATGACAAGTGATGTAATTTAGTTTTATTCGTATATTATAGTGGTGCCCGCTAGCTCCACTGTAGTTAAGGGTCTGTCAGTGGTTCCATTATAAACCCCTCTCTTCAGAGGGTTTATAACTCAAAAATTGATTTTAGACGTAAAACTGTGACCGAAGGTCTAAGTCCTGCAGGTTGTTTTTATATACAAATTGGCATTTTGGGGAGGAGAGGAGGAGAGGTTGATAGTTTCTCAATGTAAGAACAAGACTGAGGATTTTCTGTTTTAGATTTGTATTTGTGCTTGTATCATGCTAAAAACACTTCATCTATCTCAACACCAAAGGAAAAAAAAAAGCCACTGTCAAGTACTTTATGACCAAAGAAAGGCTGCAGATCTTATTAACTTCAGTGTAAGAACTGAATTGTTCTGAGGCTTGTAAAAGCAAGTCCGTGGCTTGGAAAATCCCATGACATTTGATCAGAAGTTGAAATCTCTTAGAGTGTAATCATTTAGGAAACTAGGGTAGGGATGAAGCAAGGCCTCTTCTTTCTCTATGCAAGGCAAGAGAGTAAAAACAGATGTGCTGTTTTGCCTTACGCTATAAAGAAGCTGCAACAAAATTGGTACTACTATAAACGTAATTTTCAAGGGAGTGTAAGGCACTTATCAGGCCTTAAATGGCATCTCTGGAATTGAGAATAGAATAGTAAATATAGCAGTGGCTTACTAAAAGCTCACAGCGAGGAACAAGAATGAGTTTGATCCTAGCTGGAATAAAATTAAGACTGCTGCTTCTGTCCTGATGTAAATGGGAGCTCTAGCAAGGAGAACCCTCTGTGACTCGACATACAGAGGTAGTTTGATGAGAGAAGGGAAAGCCTTAGTGCTCTCTGTTCTGTGTAGGACTTCTCAGAAAAGGGGGAGCTACACACTGAAAGAGAATCCCAGGCCAGGTGTCAGTCGGCTCCTACTGATTTGTCCTCCAGTAGCCACACTCCGAAGCTGAGAAGAAACAGGGTTCATCAGCTTTAAAGCTGTCTGTCTGCTGGAAATGGTAGTAATACCCCACTGGAATGATACTAGTAAAACAGAATAAATATAAAATTAATGCCAAAGATATTGTAGAATTACAATAGATTTACTTTGGCTTACCTGATGGTCAAATCTCATTCTGTGAGTCTTTAAAAATGACCTCAGAAACATTAGAAATGAATAGGTGGAACCAGAATCTGGAAGTATGAAGGCCTTGCGTTTGTATGCAAGCTTTTCATTGGATTCTGGAATACATAGTGTAGATTCACTACAGATGCTTATGTATTTTCTGACTGTAAGAAAGGAAATAATTTTAAAAAAAAATCGAGTTGTTTCTGTTCTTCTCCAACAGAATTACTTATTCTGCATCTATTGGAATTATTTATGATTAATGGTCCTGTATTTTGTTTTCAGTCCAAGTGTGCTGTTGCTCACTACTATAGGTAGGAGTACAAGAATTGGCAGCTGTTAGATATGCATCTCTCTCAGAAGAGGAAAAAGAAGCTTGATGTTTCTTGAGGAGGGAAAGTTGCTAACTAGTTTTACATTCCAGAGAAAGTGTAGTGGGTTGTCTAAGACCATATCCTCCAACTGGATCGATCTGTTTACAAACCCACAATTATCCTGTGGAGAGAGTTGATCCTTTCTGTCTTTAGCAGCTTTTAGTTTTACTCTTTTCTCAGAATAACAAAATGAAAAAATTTCAAGATAGTTACAGAAATGTTAAAAATTGTTTTTTCAATAATAATAAAAAGCCTTCCACTAGATCCAAAGGTATCAATACATAAGCAAAAGTATGAATTTTTATCCCCTTGGGGCTCTCTTTAAGAAACATTAGAGAGATGCTTAGTTCTTCCTGACAGCTTCTGGCTCTTATCGTACGTTACAATGCACTGTACTGCAGAGGATACATTTCTGTACAGATGTATAGAAACGGTATATTACATAAGACCTATTTGGTGCCATATCATGTATAAATGCAGACCTGTGTATGGTCCTTACATTAGGGAAAGGAGAAGAGGAATATGTACTCCCCTGTTTCTGATTCATGGCCAGATCTGTCTCCTTGACTAGTCATGTTAGGTTATGGGCTGTCTGCAGATTTGAAGAATGCTTGGACTAGAGGAGAGCAATAAAATCTGGGAGAACTGTTCAGGACTGGTGGTTAAAAGCAGATGTAGTTGTGTAATGATAGATGCTGATGTGAATTTAGGCATACCGTTTCTTTATTTTGTTTAAATTTCAACTATTTGTAAAATGTGAGATTTAATGGGACACTCGCTGTTAGTGTGGTTTATGGCCTTGTGAGAAGGTGTGTGGTGAAGCAGTATATTAAACATTTAGACTATGAGTTTTACTGTGCATTTTAAAAAAAAAAATATTTTAAAAATTACTGTATTTCTTGCACTGAAAAATTCCACTGGAAATCTTCAGTGTTTTCCAGAATAGGATTACCACTACAAGGAAGGTAATCTCAAGTTATATTAACCAGCCAACCAGTTTAAGATGCAGAACGCCATCTCCTCTCAGATGACTTTATGAAGTTTAAAATGGAATGAAGCCCTTAGTCCACCATTGGACCTACAGAGTGCTGAGTTTCAATAGCTGTCATGGTATTTTGATGGAAAAAAATTATGAACCTCTAAATAGGTTTTATTATTAACAGAAAGAACTTAATCATATAAAGCTATTATATAATGAAAAACTCTGGGTTTATTTTCACTATTTTCTTACTGCATTTTCAACTAACCCCACTATTTAAAAAAGATATTTAGTGAAATAGCCATTCTGAAGGCTCAGATCTTTGTGGTTTACCTTTCTTTTAGGATAGTTATGCTAATATCTGAAAGATTTGCAAAGCTATAAAAGTACTACAACAAATGTAATTTTTGGATAAGTTCTGCTGAGAACAGTTATGCATTCTGGAATAAAACTAGTTTTGCCACAGAGTTAGTATTAGTCTGTAACTAATCAGCTACTAAAAGGAGCTACCTGATGATTAGTTTTATCATAAGGGTAGGTTTGTTTTTTCCTTTTCTAGAAAAACAGAAATTTCTTTTTTTTTTTCTTAAATCAGTCCTCCTATGCAGACAATACAGTTGATTAATATACAGATGTGTGTAGATACTTGTTATCTCTAGTCTTCTATAGGTACAAGTAAAGCTCTACCAACTCAAATCCATAGTACACGTGTAAGTGGAGATTTGCATCTTTGAACATGTCTGTAGCATCTTTGAACACTAGCTGTTTAAGCAGGTCTTCGTTGCTGATGACAGCAAATCTTCTGGCTGCTGACGGCTATCTGAGCTCTCCCATTGTTGTTATATTTAAGGATTTCACAAACACTCGATTTGTAGTTGAAACAAGTGGTGGGTTGGTGGGAGGGTGGCAGTACCCCCTCAAAATGGAGGTGATATCAAGAACTTGAGGTGCAAACCAGTTTGTGAGAGTGATGCATAAAACATGGCTGATATGAATCAATCTAGTCCACTGATTCATGTCTTTCTATCTGGTTAAAACTACAGTGGAAGATAAGGACAGGTTGATACTGTAGAAGTTGCACCCTTTTTTTTTTTTTTTTTTAGGGTTTTGGTTTCCATTAAGGACGCCTGTAATCCCTTATGGACCTGTTTTTTGTTGTAAGCAATGTATTTAATGATATAACGCAATCAGATACACTTTCCACTTAGAGTCTGTGCAAAAGGTCATGTTGAGGAAAACTGGGTGTCTTAATTTGCCTGTTCTTTGAAGCTATTTGCATATGTGCAAGCAGCAGAAATTCTGCTGGCTTTGTAGGTGAATTGCAGTACTGGTGGCAAGTACAGATTATGCATTTGTTCTTGTGTACTTAGATTTGTGCTCTTTTGTGCTCTTAAACCTAAGAATGGTATTAACTTACTCATGATCTGCCTTTAGAGCACACTAAATCTATTTAAGATGTGTATCTGCCAAGGAGCACATTTCACTGGTTTTCTGTAAGTAGTATTAGTGGCTTCCCAGTTCGTCATTCAGTTTACAGTGGTGGTCTCATGTGATGCCCATGAGATTTGAAAGCAGCCCTTCTGAGAAAACATTACTGCTTTTGAAATCAGCAAAAGTGCTTTTAAAAAAAGCCACCAACCACTTGTTTTCTTTAGTGAGGTATTGGCATGATAATTTGTATATTAAGCACTTAATTTGCTCCTTCCTAGAAATCGGGTCCAAAATAACTGCTAACAAAACAAAAGCATTTTCGAGTGTAGCATAAAGATGCTGTTTTTCTTAAGCATTTAGGAAGTGTGGAGAATAAGGAATAGCACTACTGATGGGAGAAAGGTGTTATCCTTAGCTGATTTATTTTACCGTTTGGACTACATTAAATCTGCGTTGACAAAGCATGTTTTGAAAAAAATTCGTAAGGTACTTAGTGTTGCAGACAGATTCTTGTTTTGTTTTGCAAATCTAAAACCAGCATAGAGGATAGACAAGACTAACACTCTGTGTCCCACCTGTTTTCTGGTATCTTAAGCAGATGCGTAATATGTCACTATAGTCACCAGGAGCATACCTATGCATAAAAAGTATTAGGGATGAATCATGATATTGTGAGTCATGGAAATGGTATACTTAGACACAGCTTATCTTAAGTGGCAAAAGTTTTAAGACTGTGTATGTCTTCTACTGGAAATAAACAGTATCAGCGCAGTGAATACACGTGTGCTCTGAACCTTTCCTAATTATCTAACTGAATCAGGATTTTAAGATTCAGTTAATAAAGATGTCCAAATATTCAGATACCTGCTACCTGCTTCTACACGTGGGTAACACCAAAAAACATGTGCTTTTCAGTGGCAAAATCATTGGAGAAGAAAAGTCTTTTTTTATTTTTCTTAAGATTTAAAACCTCCAGGGCAGTTAGAAAACCATGTTTTTCATTGAACTGTGTCTTTTTGAAATTCACAAGCTTGACATGTCATTGGCATGACGTGTCTCAGTCCGTTACACAGAAATGCCACATTACACTGTGTGACGTGACAGGCTGACAAAAAGGGACATGACGCACCAGCCCAATGGGATGTCAAGCCTGAGAAATTTAAGCCATGCTGTTTGCTTAAAAAAATAAAAAAAGTGAGGGGGGGGAACACTCCATGCTGATACCCAGTACTGCTGGATTTTACAAGTTCTAAAAGGTTTTCTTGGTTTAGTCATGTAACATTCTTGTGTTTGATAATAAACCACACAAATATAAGTTTCTGCTTTTGTTTATTTTATCCAGTGGGACCACACAGGCTTCAGTTCCTCCATAATACTTGGCAAACCTTTGTAGAAACCCTATATGCTTGCAGCACGTGTGACGTGGGGACCTGAGTTACTGAAGTACATTGTACTACGTTTGGGTTTGCTACACGCATAAACAAGAATTGTTCAAAGATCACTGTGATAACATGACATGCTGTAAGTCACTGTTCCCTATCTATGATGGTTTTAGAAACTTTTTTGCAGTTGTGTTAGGTTTCTAGAAGACAGTATGAAGAGCATCCAGGGCAGGACAAATTGGAAGGGCAGGAGAGCTTAGAAGAATTAAAAGATCATTAACAGACAAGTTTTTCTTCTGAAAAAGGCTTTCCCTCGATATTTGTTTGCTTTAAGTAGCAGCGAAAGTATTTCAATAATCTCTAAAGAGTTTAAGAACAATATACTTAATTACTATGAGTAATTTCAGAGCTAATTAATGTGATAAATCTCTATAGTGAAGTATTCTTAGCTACTGATCAACATAAAATGAAATAGATTGAAGTCAGTGCAGATGTATATTCTAGTTAATTTTACATTTGGTGTGGAACAGTGAAAATGAGCATACAGACGTACACATTTTAGTTTAGAATTTGAATATTTGGAATTGCATCAAGTATACATGCTTTTAATGCAGTATTTTACATGTGGACTTTGGCATGGATCTTTTTTAATAGATTGCAATAATAGGTTGAGTTAAAATAGACAAATTAAATTTAGTATTATTAAAAACCTGTCATGATTGTTCATCTATTAAAAACAATAATTCATTAATGGATAAAAAGTGCAAGAAATTGCTGCATATGTTTTTGCTAGATTCTTTGCATTTTATGCATTGTAAAAATTTTATATAGAGATAAAAATCTAAAATTTTCTTCCTTCTGGGTTGCTAAACATACGGAATAAACTTTGAATACAGGAGCATAAATCACCTAAAATACACACACACATATATATATATATAATGCTAGTGGGATGTGACCTTAAATGTGAGTCTGAACAGTGCTTCTGTAATTCCTGTGGATAAACAATATCCTTCTACTTTCTCTCATCAATATGCTTGAAACTGATGAAAGAAGTTGGTATATAAGCACAAATTCTCCTTTGCGGGAACATTTGTCCATCTTTTTCCACATACACTTTCCTGAACTATGACTGGTTTCAGTTTATGTACAGTCTTTCCACTGACTTAGATGTGCTTTGGATTGTGTCCAAAAATACACTTTTCAAGCTGGATGGATTCTGAGAATTCTTTTTTGGAGAGAAGTCTGGTTCTAGTTTCAAGTAGCAGTGTTGCTGAGAATCTTTTCCTCTTCTCAAAATGTTCATGCCCAGCTCCAAAGACATTCATGTCGGGCATGAATAATTGCCCATAGCAGGTACCTCTGACCTTCCACACCTGCTTACTCCCCTATGTGCTGGCTGACAGGGTATCTGAGATTGTATCCCATGGATGTCTGCATCTGGTATTGTAATAAGGTCTCAAGCAACCACCTGTAGGAAAGACACATGCAATCTGCTTGTAGAAGTGGCCATAGTGAGAATAATAAACGATAAGGTCACAGAAGTGTGCTTTAACACCAAACACTTTCCCTCTTTCCCCAGGGAATGGGAGAGAAACTTGACTTGGCAAACCGCGGTGGCAAGGCACAATGAGGGCTATCAGGAGATATGCCATTGCCAAGGCAGGGCAACAGGATGTTTGGTATCTGGATTGCATGTGTTTACTGCTATATTAGTCTGTGGATGTGCACCAGTCTAAAAATACCTCTTCTGAATAACCAATGGCCAGCGTTTTGGAAGGATGTAATTTATACACAAAAACATGTATCGCATAGATTTTTGAAATGTGGAACTGTAATATATAAACCAGCGTGCAATTTCTGCACAGAAATGTGTAGAAAGGTAGCAGTAGAGCAGTAAGGGACTGGATAACCTGTACTACCTAAATTGTTTAGCTTGCCTCTTCACTGCAATGTAGCTGGACTTTGCAGCTATATACTACTGTAACGCCACCAAACTAAGGTCAGGAGCTCAGTTAGATTCTCTTTCTGGAGTTACTTCTGCTTTAATATGGCTATTAAGACGGGTCTGTGCAGTCTGCTATTGTGGGGACCTCTGGACCAGTAGGTTTCAAAATTGAGATGAATGGCTCAGTTCAAAGCCATTAGATTTTTTTTTTTTAAACTTCATGCATGCAAGCTAGTGTGGTAGTGCACCTATGTTACATACGCAGTTGAGAAATGGAAGAACTGTACAAGTCACCTATTTTCCAAACCGAAGTAGTTACTCTGATGTCATAGTATTCTTGAAGCTGGACTTTTAAACATGTGACTGTTCCTATCCAGATCCAGCTCTGCCATTCTTGACTCCTTGGTGTAGCTCAGCCTCTGAGCGTGCATAATGAAGCTATTAGTATTTTATGAATTGAACTCTTTTTCTCTTGGGGAAGGGAGGGCTTCCTGAGTGTGTTAAGCAAAGCAGAATTCATATGAATCATATGGCTGAGTTACAGTACATCTACTTATGCCCTTGAACTTTATGATCTGCTGCAGAAGACATGAACATTTGTAAAGGTATGGAAAGGGTATGATCTGGGATAGGCACTCAATATGTCAAACATTAATTAAAGCTGAAGAAATGTAAGTTTGTTATGGAAACAAAGCGAAACACAGAACAGAGTGTGCTGCAAGTCAAGTCCCTGAGATATTCAGGAATCCTGCTTTGAGAACCCTATCATCAACTCCCCAAACACATTTGCTAAAAGTTCTTCAATGATTTTTCTTCCTATATATTGAATTCTATCTGTTTGCAAAATCCAGACTTCCTTTTCCTTTAAATTTAATGTTAATACATATTTCTAAAGCACAAGAAGAATCTGAAACTATGAAGCCTAATGATACTGCTTTGGGTTTTTATCTCTAATGAATAACACTTCTTTCATGGATAATGGTCTGGATCACTGAAACAGCTAAATGAGTTAAAAATAGGCCGATTAACTTGATAGTTTGCTGATTTTATTTTTTAAAGATATGGGTGTGGGTTTTTTTGTGGGTGTTGTTTTGTTTTTAGGTTGTGGGTTTTTTTTTGTTGTTTGTTTTTTACCTGTGGTCCCACTACTGCCAAATGAAATCCACCACAGCTGCTTTGGCAGAGGCTATACTATTTTGAAGACTTTGATTTTAGCCTTATCCTTTTTGTTATCATAGTTTGAGGCATAAGTTATACTCCATTTTTGGACTGTGACTTTTGCAAATCAAATTTTAAACAATATGTGCTCTTGAGTCTGAAGGACTGATTTTTTTTTTTTCCTCCCCAAACATCCCCCCACCCACCAT
>VZSF01007961.1:124722-196874 GCA_013398295.1 Chionis minor | reverse complement strand
CCCCCTGCCGCCTTCTTCAGAGCCTCTAGCTTCCTTAAGTTTTATTTAGACAGCACTATGCATGTCTACTCCTGTAATTTGCAGATTCAAATGGTAATAAACATGCTCTTTTTGCTGGATGAAGAAGCCTAGAAATTGCATGCTTGTCCACATAACAGAATGGCATGTGAACTGAGTGGCTGCAAATTCTACTTGAGTATATACAAGCATAAGAACTTTAAAAGTGCACGTATGTTTTCTTAAATCTGCAGAACATGATACACTGTGAAGACAGCATTCATTTGCAATTGCTAAGAGAGCACACTGATAGACAGATGGGCTTTGATAACAGAAGTGACAAATGTCATAAATTTCTCTAAAGGAAAGTGCTATCATTTCTGCTACTTGCTTACATATGTTTTCAAGCATGACTGTCTTCAGTGTTGCTAATAAGTTACATTGCACTGATAATTCGGTTGCATCTGAGGGTGTTCAAGAAAGGGTTAAATTCTGCAAGAATTTTGTAACTGAATTCTACTGATTCACACTCAGTGCATGCAGTCAAAGCAAGACAGTTAAAATGATCCTGATTATTGGACAGATAATTGCACTTTGAAAGAATACAGGGTTTCATGTTGGTATTTTCTTTTTAGTTTTGGAGCCGATTGCTATAGGTGCTGTTTTCAAAAGGTTTTCTGAGCACAAGTATGCACAACCTCTTTTTAGATTGTTCTCACCTGCTATGAACTCCTTCTAGCTCAGGAACTTGATCACTTCCCTCCTAACGGTGTTCCCTGAGAACGTTGTAAAATACGCTAATAGAATTTTGTCTAGTAAGTTGTATTCCCTCCTTGTTTCCTTTGTTAGAATCCCTTCCTTTATTAGGTGAGACTTTGTTCAAAAGAAAAAAACAAGCGAACACGTCCCTTGTATCATCTTCTCTAGTTTCATGACCTTAAACTTTTGCAGCTGAATTTGTCTTGAACCCATAAACTACCTTACCAAGTGCTGCCTTCAGTAGTTTAGCAGGGGAGTAAACACTGGAACTGTCGTAAGCTCAGAATTTTCCTTCAGGAACGATCAGGTGGAAGGTTACACAGACTGTCTGATGAACTTGCTTGAGACTTCTGCTGGCTGCCATCCCCGACTGTACGTTTGGCATTATGCAGCTACTGCGTGTGTGTGTACTCGCTCTGGTTGTGTTTAAAGTAGCGTTTACACCTTGAAATGTCTACATGTCTGTTCACCCCTGAGCTCATGAACTTGTAGTTGGTGTGCTAAATACACCTAGTCAGGTTGAGGGTTGCATTAACTTTCCAAACTGGAAAATATTTTTTACATCTGACTAAGAGTGTTTACTCTGTTTTTAAAGCTGGTTTGATGGTAACTGCAGGTAGGTGCCCATCTGAAACAGGGGATACTCACAAAATGTTATGCATGCAGGTAGTTGAGCTGTGACAAGTGAAAATGGGAATTATTTCACTTTCATTTGCCTGAAGCATACATGGGTAAAAAGACCAGATTAAACACTTTGTGATTTCCCCCCCCACCCCCCCAATTTTGTTTGTTCAGTGAACAGTGCCTAAAGGGCGTAGTCTCGCTTGAATGTATGCAACTACTAAAGGAAGCAGCATTAGATACTTTAATTTGAATAGGCTCCTAAATTTATGATTAAATACTAATGTTAGTGTGAGACATGGAGAAAGATTTCTATGTAGCCTGTGTGCATTAATGTTCTTATTCAAATGTAAAGTCCACGATCTTGAAAGTAATCTGTTGTATAGTAGAAAGATTTGTGAAAAATTGAGCATTAGTTAGTAGATTTTTGGAATTAAATGTTTTTAAGAATATTGAAACTAACACGTTTTCAAATATCTACTACTAGACTTTGAAGGATCGCCAAGCATAATGCCATATTCTTAGAGCACGAATAGTTTTAGGAAGGAATCCAGGGGCTTTCCGTAACTATTTACTAATGCCAAAGATAACTGAGAGATGGAAAACTGTAAATGCACAGAAAAATGTGTTTAAATACTATCCTCATGGGCATCTTTTTTCTCTTAAAACTTACTTTTATGGTTTCATATGCCATGTGTAGCATCCTGTGGGATAATTAATGGTGCTGATGTGCAGGGAATATACAGATTACCTAGCCCACTTTGGTTGTGATGTAGGTAGCAGTGTAAGATGTTTATAGTCCTTGCAAAAGAAATGTGTTAAATGCAAGATGTTTCTCGTTTTGGGCATGGTGCTGACTACGGTTTCTTCATAGTAAAAGGCAGTATTGGCCATGAGATAACAGCAGTGGACCTGATCTTCACGTATGTTAATTGTAGCTTGCGTTAAGGTGCTATCTGCATGGGTAGCTCTGAGCTTTTCTGTCCAAGGTAAAATTTACTTTCTTTTTTTGTTGTTGTGCAAGTGTGGAAGGCAAAAAGCTCAGGCGATGACATTACTGTCACCTGCTTAAAACAGTATGAAGTTCTTCAAGAATCGGCATAATCTCCAGGGTTCACTGTTTTCCATGAAAGCATTTATTTCAGTCAAAATACTTCACGTTTTTCTATACACAGACATTTCAAGAAAAGTTAAAAACATGCCATTTTAAAGGGAAACCTTACCTTTCTTTACAAATTTACCTACTTTTAAGTAGATCATACCATTTTGGAATCAAATCATACACCTTATTAGGCACACGTGATTCACGTGAAAGCTAAATAAACTGAGATGCTTCTAATAAAAGATGTAATTGAAACTGGTTTAGGTTGGTGAATAATAAGCCTTTCTGTTCACCTTCTTTATTTTTAATTCATTGTTTTATCTAGTGTCTTCCTCAATAACCAACCCTTTAATTCTGTTTAAATTAAAACCAAAATAGTCTCCTGTTTTTTTTGTGGTTTTTTTTTACTTTTTTAACTTTTATTTTTTACATATGATTTGCCCTCTCAGAGCAAGGGGAAACAATCTTGCCCATCTGCTTGTAAAAGCATGATGAATCTTTTGAATATGCGAATGTAAGATCTGTTGTTCAAGATGTCATGTTTTTCCCTCTGTTGTTAGCTAGGAGACAACATGGAATACCCTGATTTACCTGTGTAATCCCAGTGTGTCTCAGGTGCCAGGACTTGCTGTTGAGATCAGCATGTCTCCTGTCAGAAATGGTTGGAGTGAGACAGGGACGGCATGACCACTGGGCGCAAAAAGCTACAGAGGTCAGGTTTCAAGGACAGCCAGCATGGCAGTGATGTGGCAGTGACAAGTTGTCAAGCGAGCAAATATAAAAGCGGGGTTGGGAGGGAGGGAGAAGGAAAAAGTCTTGTCATTTCTGATGAAATATTCAGCGTAGCAGGTAGCAATGGACTGAATGGATTACACTCATGAGCTTGGCAATTGCTTTTTTTTTTTAAGAATGGTGGAGAGCTGATTGCTCACAGTGGAGACCTGTGCTGCGGCTGTGAATACTTTGTTTACTAGCCTGATGATGCTCCACAAGAGATGTCCGTCATAAATTGCCTACTTTAAAATTTTTGAATAAATTAAACATTACCCTCTTGTTTATAACGGTAGCAACATTAGGCTTGGGTAAAGCACCTTTCAGAGCCCTGAACTGCTGTTAAGTCATTTGTATAGATCCTTGAGTTGCTATGGAATGATGCATCTTAGAGAAATTTGGAAGGAAAACTATAATAACCATGCCAGTTCTGAATGATCATAAATAATCATAATTAACAACTCTGCTGTGTAATTTTGTTGGTTTGTTTTCAGACACTTTTCATTTTATTTTGAATTTTTTCATATTGTACTGAATTGAAACACTTCTGTTTGTAGTTCTGTGTATTCCATAGTATATGAGATAATAGCATACTTTATTTGTCCCTGAAACAGACCGTGGTAATATGGTGACTTTTATCTCCTGGCATATTTGCAGAGTTCTTGATACCAGATTTCTTAATGATAAGAGTGTTCTTCTACATGCACATTATTCCTTGAATCAGTAATATTTTCACCAGCCTGCATAAGTGTACACGAACACTAATTCTACGTGTATATGTGGAATAAATGTTAATTTAAGCTTGATTAGTGTAATCTCATTAAGAATAAATACTACAAGAAGCGTATCATGATTCCCAGTGAAGTCCTTAAATAGCTTGCTATAATATAAGGAAAAATGGTGTATTTCCTGAAAGAATGCCTGCATGTTCTGCTATGTAGATTTTAGCAATTTAGCAATCATAGTTCTCTTTTGTTAATGTGCATGTTTATTCTTAAATTAGTAAACATGATCACGTGCTTTATTGTGGATATATATGGAAAAATGCTTTGAGTAAGTGTTCTGTATTAGATTTCTTCAGGGTGTACTTTTAACTGTCATCAATTACTTTTTAAGTTTAACTTTTCATTTCTTTACATGAGGGAGCAGCTGTATATTGACAACTAGTGACGCTGAAGGGACAAATATAAAATTCTCTTTACTATCCTACTCTCTTTTTGCTATCTAAAACAATTTAATTATTTTTTAATTCATCTGCAGCTGCTCAGGTTATAGTTGTGGTAGTGGGGGGATAGAAGGAATGAAAACAGCCTAAATCCATAGTCAATAAGTCAGTATTTAAAAATGGATGAATATTACTTTTTAGCCTTACAAAAATACGCTTATTTGCTTGAGAACGTAGATGGAAGAAGAAAAATTTCCTGAGGCAAAATGGTCTTGGAATGCAAAGAGAAAATAAGTTTAAATGAAAACAAAGCTATGAAAATGTTTAATGACTCAATGCAGTTTTGTCTCATTAAAGAGCAATATAGCTGAAGAGTAACCTTAAGAGTTTAAATCTAAAAACAGATGCAAGAAAAAAAGACAGAAGTCAGTATTTTAGAGTGAATGAGAGTAGCATTCATGGGGAGCCTGTCAACTGGGATCTTGCCCACCTGAGGGCTGCTAAGCATCAGCATCTTTGCCACAGTGATGCTTGAACTATCCTTCCAGCCAAATCACCGTGTCTGTCTCTTGCTGTGGATTTTTGGCAGTGGATTCTCAGAGTTGCAAGCTGGCTTTCACACTGCCATGTGCTCTCACTCCCTGCTGATGCACACTGCAGGTGATAACACAAAGATATCAAAGGCTTTTCCTTCAGTCTCCCTCTCCAGAGCTCCATGTTCTTTGAGGGGGGGGGCAAAGTGGAACAGACGTTCCAGAGGTGGACTGAAGCAAAAGCCCCCAAAAGATATATGTTGAAATTCAGTAGAGAAATTGTTCAATATTGATAATCTGCCAACGTGATATGCTCTTTTCTCAGAATAAGACTTGGAATTTGAAGTGCCTACGTAAGAGAACTTGTATTGTCATTTTTTTAAAATGCAGATTTTTAGTCTCTTTCTTGTAAAAGTTTCCTTGGAAGTGTAAATCCGTGCTTCCCATGAATGGAATGCCGTTTCAGTTACCCCATTATGAAGTATGAGGTAAAGGAACTGTGAAGAACACTCATCTCCTGCTCCAGAGGAGTGCCTATACTCCCCTGTACAGTCTCTCTTTCACTGATTATTTAGGCACCCTTTAGCAATATGCACATTTGTGTATAGTCCTTGAAAACTGTCAGAACTACCTATTGGTTATGAAATACAAGCACACTATTTGACCATTTTATTTTTCTGTAAGAAGCGCTGGAATTGATTTGTTTAAAATCAGAGCTGCTATGTGAATCAGAGCTGCTATGTGCTCTTGTTATGTACTGTGGGATGTGGTCTAGTCTCTCTCTGATTATTGTCTTAAGAGAGTTGATGTGCTTCCAGTTTTGTTAGCTTGGTTCTTGCTACTGGAATAATCAAATATCTGAAGATTTTAGACACGTGTTCCTGACGGTTCTTGTTGTTGCCTATCTTCACCTTGTGAAAGCTGCTCTCGCAAGTTTCTTTTTCCATGAATAAGTACCAGTCAGTACTGTCTTTAGGGTCACTTTGGAACTCAGTTTTCGGAAAGATGGCTGGCAAGTGATATCAAAAGTTGCTGCAGCAAACTCATGTGTATTTCTCCTGTACCTAATTCAAGCAAAATTACTCGGAGAGACAGGAAACCATGTCTGTAGCCTATTTACCTCTTTTTTTTAAGAATCTTGGCTGTTTTGCATACTTGTGATGTTTATCCTGTGACTACTTACAAATCCTACCTGGCATCTACCTACCACTGTACATTACGCGGTGACTGCTCTGGCCTTTGTGTTAAGAATCGCATCAGTGATTGTTTTGCCTAGCCTCCATAATTTCCTTAAGTATCTGATTTGGTCAAATATTTAAGTTCACAGCCACTTTTGGCTGTTTTGCTTAACATCAATGACTTTGGGTGTGGTGTTTGTGTGGTTGGGTTTTTTTTTATATGGCCAAGAAAAGAATCAGATGCTGCTTTAAAAATCTAACTATAAGCCTGTAGAATTTGGCAAAACCATCATTTCACCAAATCTTGTTGTTGTTCAGTGAAATCTTGCTTGAATTGTGTCTTATAGAAAAAAGCCACTTTGTCGGTAATGTGTGTTCTGGCTTGCCAAAGTGGTTAAAAAATACGTCTCTTTTATTGTCTGCACTATAACATATTCAGTAGTGTGTATTACTAATAGAATAAATGAAAAATGTATTTCTTTAACACTGTCATCTCTCTCTCTGACATGCATCTTGAGATGATTTGCAAATGCTCAGTTGTGTAAGTGGCTTACAGAGGGAAATGAGTTAGCCTCTAATGTTATGCTGATGCATGGCCAGTTGCTTGAACCCATTAATGAACTAATCTCTGGTACTCTAGTAAATGGTATTCTTGCTCCTGCATGCTGCACAGTTTGTTTCAGGTAAAATCAACATTAAAAAAAAAAAAAAAGACGACTTAAATGGATCATGGCACTTATCCTACCTTTTTCTCATATGTACTTTGAGAGAAATTAGAAAGTTTGCTATCCAAAGCAAAATCTTGGTGTGTCTTTTTTTTCATGCTAAAGCAAGGTTATTAAAATCTATGCTTTGCTTTTGGCTGACCACTGAAGCTAAATAGCATCTTCTACATACAGAATAATCTTTTAAAACAATACACCAGGACACTTGTATTAAGCACAAGGTAATTTTTCTTTATTTCCCTTTCTATCATCACTGATTATGAAAATAGTTTTGTGTAAGTGCAGATTCTCTCTCCCTTATAATCAGCTACCTCCTGCCCGATTCCTTAATTAATGACATAATTCAGTGTTCTGGACATCACAATCACTTCCAGGGTAGTGAAATATGATCAGAGCTGCCTGGAATGTGTGTAACGAACCCCCCAAGTGAAGGTCGTGCCTCTGTTGTGTTTTCCTATCTAGGGGGGGGGGGGCGGGGAAATGCTCTCAGTCTAAATGAATTTAATTTTTAGATTAACGAAAGAACAATTGAAACCCCCTAGAGAGAAAGAACAAGTATAAAACTTCCTAGAAACAGAAAACATCCTGGTAATCCTCCTTCTTAAATTGCCTTAGAAGTTTGTATGTTAATTCATGGGTTGGTAGTGCTTCTGCTGAAGAATGTGCTATAGAGGTAAAGAATCAAATTAGCATGTGCCATGCCTGTCTCTCTTTGGTTTTTTGGTGTTTTGGTTGTGGTGTGTTGTGTGTGCTTGTTTTTCTGGCCGCCCCCCCCCCCCCCCCCCCCCCCCCCCCTGGGACCCCCACANCTGTCAGGTCAGGACTGAGAAGCTTGTGTGCTACAGGTTGCAGTGGTAAACCATTTATCAGCAGTTTTGTCTATCTTTACTTCTAAGGTTTTTGGCCTGTCTATTTAAACGTCAAGGGCAGGAGAGACTATTTAGTGCTTTATTACACAGATCTTGACAACTGACAGCCCAGGGGAAAAAAAGACCCAAAAAGCCTAAATTCATCCAGTGTTTCAGTAGAGTTTATCTAAATCGTGTACATTTTCCAGAGTGTAATTTTTCTTCTGGGCTGTAGAGTTGTTTCCAGTAGAAGGCCACAATCGTTTATTAAGCTCCCCTAAAAATCCCCAAATCTACTGTTCTGTAGCTCTCCAACTTTCAAGCTATTATATAGTGCTGCTGTTCCATTGCTGTTATCTAGTGCCGAGAACGTACATTCATACATTTCCTCAGTGAGAAGTTGCTATAGCACATTGCAGAGTCCTGAGATTTTGCATTAGGAGTGGCAAGATACTTTGGATTTTGTCTTAACTTCTTCTCCACAGGACATGCAAGATGTACAGCTCGTGTTTAAACCCCCTCTGGTTAAGGTAAATCTTTTTGCTTGCTTCCTTTATTGATGGCTTGTTTTAATGCCGGTTCACAAATCTAGTCAAAATGATACAGATTTTACTCCAAGATACCATGGTTCTCTAATCGCAGTGTTTACTGCTGATGAAGATGTGAGGATGAATGATGCTTAATACCTCTCAGGTAAATGCAAAGAGTCTGAAGAGACATATTGTTGGCTAATTTAAAAAGTTTTAAGTAGGCCTGATGAATTCCTTAGAAAATAGCTGTCTAACACTTATCAAAATGTTCTGCTTTTCTCAGAGTTACTCTGTTGGCTTTTCTGCCTGAGTATCTTCAATTTAACACAGCTGGTGGGAACAGAGAAAGACAGAGAGAGATTTCATTAATGCGAATGGGAAACTTACAAACTTTCACTTTTCCTTTCTTGAAATAGTTATAAACTGCATTTTGCCAGGACTGTGTGGTGGAGTGGGGATTACACTTCGGGGGGGGGGAGAGGGTGGAAAGACTTATGGCAAATGGATTTGCTCCATGCTGGAAAAACATTTGTAATATTTCACACGCTTCTTAGAGATATATCTCTGTATTTATATAACGGGGATTTTTTTCCTGTCTTTTCCAGGTCTCTGAACAGGTTTAGTTAAGCACTGCTTATATCAATATGTAATTTGGATATAGTGGTTGCAATTTTTGATTCCCATTTCTTTTGAGTTCCTTGACGAGTACTAAGTAGCTAGGGAATGGTTCTTGTAAAATTATACATCGAAAGTAGTGCAGATGCAATGGACATATTAATGAACATGATTGTTTTGACACATAAGAATTAGAGCATGTTTAAATATTATACATAGTGTATGAACTGCTGGCACAAAATGAGAAACATGAGTTTTTTTCTAGCAAATATAGTTCAACTTAAATTTCTTCTCAGGCTTAAAGTCAGTTTACTTAGGTCAGCGTCTGGGGTCTTTTAAAGTCTCTGTATTTCAGATTAAAGGCAGCCAAAGAGACTGCATGTAAGGGTGGTTTGGTGAACTCCAAAGCTTTGTGATATTAAACAGGTTAGTCCACCCTAATTTGCACTACATTCCATTTGCATGTTGATAAAATGAAAATTAGAGTTGCTTTTTGGCAGTGTTCAAACTTACATTTGGCATATTCTATACTTTTGGCATAGTATATACTTTTTGCTCTGTTGACCAGGTTTTTTTTAATACAAATAACAGTAGAAATACAATGTGTTGGTGTGATGTCCTAAAATAAAACACAAAATTTGCAGGTTTATAAAACCATGGGTTAGAAAAGATTTAAAGGTCTTTGAGCCACGGCTATTTTCAGATGTTTGCGTGGGAATGTGTGGGATTCGCAGGATGTTTTATTCTAAGAGCTTTTCAAAGAATTTCCTTATTAATACTGTCTGTTGTGGTTTTTTTTTTCACGTCTTACAAACTGCTTTTGTTTTAAATGGCTAGATATGATCCCAAAGTTTTAATGACCAAATGTGTCCTTCTAGAAAGTAGTAAAATATTCAGCTATGACTGGAACAGTCAGTGGGGTGATGAATATATGTCTCTTTCTATTTCTTAGCTTTCTTAATGGAGGCTTTGTTTTTTTAAGAATAATGAGGTTTATATGAGATATGGAAATGTGTGCAGGGAAGTTTAGGTTTTTTTAGTAGGAACATAAATATTACTTAAAGGATAACTTTGTTTAATTGACTGAAATTAAGACTAGTGAGTTCTTCACTTGCTTTTAAAATTACTATTATTTCTTTATAATATAATACAGTTCATGTTCTTAGAGCGTCCTGGTTTTGAAAATTAAAAAATCAAATATGATTATCAGTTATCTCATCCTTCCATCCATAGGCAACTTGAAGCAAAAATCGCATCTCAGTCTACTAATCAGTTCTTGGATCAGACTGGTTCATTAATTGCTGGTTCATTTAGATGTCTATATTACAACAGAATGTAGTTAGTAAAGATATAACATCATAGTAGAAGGTGAGCAAATAAATAAGGACAAATGTGCAAAATAAATAAATGTCTTTAAAATTATTTTATTGTGATTTTTATTTAAGTAATCACAAACTTTTCATCAAGTACCTCTTCCAAATTCCATTGATTTCAAGCAGTAGAGTGCCCCTTATGTTCTGTTTCAGAATACAAACAACCTTATTCTAGTGATTTTCACGCATCCTGGCTTCTTGTATCATGAATAGTGTGGCCAGCAGGACTAGGGAAGCGATTGCCCCCTGTACTCTGCACTGGTGAGTCCCCACCTCAAATACTGCGTTCAACTTTGGTCTCCTTACTACAAGACAGACATTGAGGTGCTGGAGCGTGTCCAGCGAAGGGCAACGAAGCTGCTGAGGGGTCTAGAGAACAAGTCTTACGAGGAGCAGCTGAGGGAACTGGGGTTGTTTAGTATGGAGAAAAGGAACCTCAGGGGAGACCTTCTCGCTCTCTATGACTACCAGAGAGGAAGTTATAGTGAGGTGGGGGCTGGTCTCTTCTCCCAAGTAACAAGCAATATGACAAGAGGAAATGGCCTCAAGCTGAACCAGGGGAGGTTTAGATTGGATATTAGGAAAAATTTATTTACCAAAAGGGTTGTTAAATATTGGAACAGGCTGCCCACGGCAGTGGTGGAATTGCTATCCCTAAAGGTATTTAAAAGACAGGTAGACGTGGTGCTGAGCGACATGGTTAATGGTGGTTTTGGCAGTGTTAAGTTGATGGTTGGCCTCGATGATCTTAAAGGTCTCTTCCAGCCTCAGTGGTTTGATGATTCTATGGGTTCAAACCCTGAACAAAGTAGAACTGGCTCTGTCAGGGTTGCACAGAGGTTTTGCATTTTGTCTGGACTTGGCTCTTGATCTATTGTTTTTCAGGTTCGCATATCTGATATTCTGCTCAAGAATTCTGAGAATTTGCACAGCCAATAGCTAAGATGCTTTCTAATGGTTTGCTTTTGATTGCCTACATGATTATTCAACCTTTAATAACTTGTTCACCAGTCTTAAGGAATTGTCTTTGGAACCTTCCAAGGAGTCTAAAATTCAGCTTTCCTTGGCAGTATATCACTTAAAGTAACGTGGGAAGAAAAACTTTTATAGTACAAGACTTGATTGCTGAAATTTCCTCACAGAGTGTTATACAGTGACAAGGTGATGTGCCCAGGCCTGAAATACCTATGCACAGTATTTTGAGATATCTTTTAATATTAATCTTTTAACCTTCCCTTTTCCTCTATAAACTACAAACTTTGTCAGGTGAAGTTTATCAGTAAGTTCCACCAGAGGATGACTTCTGTGCGTAATTAACTTTTTGGATTATATCTTAGACTACACCCTATTTGCACAGCAGATGCATGCACGTCCTGAATTTCTGGTCCTCATCGGTGGTTCCAATGAGAGCTTGGTTGTTGAACTTCATGACTTTAGCTTGTAGGAGCAAAGGCTGAGGAAATAAGGGGATAATTTAGCTTTTGCTGTGAGACAGGTACTTACCTGCACCCAGAAACTTTAAATACTTTGAATTCTGTGAGTTAATAATAGTTGTAGTTATTGTGCAGGGATAAATATTCTTGCAGCTCTGTTAAGTTTCTGCTATTTATTTGAGATGGATATCTTCTGTGGTTTTGTTTTCACACTATTTTAACAAGCTAGATCGAAAAAGGGAATAGTAAGTAAATGTACGTAGATCAGCTGCGGTACCTGAAAGAACTCTGTTGCAAGAGAGTAGCTTCCCACCGAAGGTGTTACCTGCAGAGAGGAACTTACCTATTGTCTTGCCTTTAGAGAATTGGTTTGTTCTCTTGTGTGAGTCACGGCCTAGGTCAGGACAGAACCGGCACTTTCATGATGAGTCCATTTAAATCCCTGAATGCACATGCACGTGTAATGGCTGTGCCTCAGAGCACCAAATCTTAAGGAATCCATGGATGCCACCCACGGAGGGAGCCATGGACACAGAACCATGGACACAGATGCAGCCAGGAGAGAGGTCTGCTTACAAGAAGGAAGTTTGCTGTTGAGTTTTTGAAAGCTGTTGGCCTAGTGTGTTTTACCCATTGGTGAGCTAGCTCTGATCTGATTAGTATCTGGCATTTTTTTGTCTGTTTGACACCACCATAGTGTTCCTAAAAGAGTGTGTTTTGCCTGTTGGAAAAAGAAGAATTATTTGGTTGCTTTAATTAAAACAAAAGCAAGAACAAGAAAAAAAAACCCAAACCCAAAACCCCCCACCCAAACAGAATAGTACGATGTCTCATTTATGTGGAAGCATTAACTTTTCTTTCTTTTTGATATATTTCTCACTATGGGACATATATGTGATACGCAGAGGTTTATGGTGGTTAATTTTGTTATGTACATGTAAGATAACCACAGGCACTGATGTTAAGAGTAAAACTGTTTTGGCTTTTGTTTACAGTCTTTTTATTAAATCTATTGGCTGTTTGTTTTCAGATTGGTTTTAGCTATTTAGTGTTTTTCCTAAAATGATATTTTGATGCTCTTTTTCCCTCTGCTGTTGCTCCTGATGGTTTGGTATTTATTGGAATGCAGGAATCATGGTGAGGATATTGATCTGTGTTGGTCTTTTTTTCTTTCTTTCACATGGTCATTTAGATTGAGCCATCTTCTTGCCTAATAGTGGGAATGCTGAAGAAAGACATTTTCTTTTCAGCTCACATATGAATTGTACTTTCAGATACAGGTTATTCACTTGCAATACAAAGATTGAACTATGATTCTGTAGCATTATGTATAAAATCATGAAAAATAAATTATGTTCCTCCAAAATATTTTCTTTGATGTTGGTTCTTTGTCACTGCTCCACTATCGATTCAAACTGTGGCGTATGAAGTGCATCTTTTTCTGTAATCGCTGCTGCAAGTGGGCAAGAAAAAGGACTGTCTCTATTCTACTAATTTTCTCACAGTTAATATCAGAAAAAATGCTTTGGTAAATGCCCTCCATCCAAGGATCTCAAATGCTTTGCAAGGTGGTTTTGTAGCATTGTTGCTATGTATTGTTGATTAGGACAGAGAGCAGAATATATCTCCTGGAAGATTGCTGCATGCTGAGGACTGCATAATGAGTCCAGACAAGAATGCAAATAGAACCCACATAATCTCACTCCTGGCCTCTCCTTACTTTAGCTATCTGAACCTTTTTTTTTTAAGCAAAATTCATGCATTCAAACTAAATCCTCGAAGCTTCAAAGTCTGAAACCAAATGGGAATAAAATTTTTGTGCCCATCCTGACTGAATGATTAAGTGGGGAAATAATGAAGGTAGAAGATGATGTGGTGAATGTGGTTTGACCTGATCTCTGTTACATTCCAATGTGGCTTTTTAATCATTGTGGAATGTACAGTCACCTATAAGTGATGGAGGGAGGAAGTTGGACTTGTGCAAGGCATTTGGCACTGTCCTGCATGATATCCTGGTCCCTAAATTGGCGAGATGTGGATTTGATGAATGGGCCACTCGGTGGATAAGGAATTGACTAGATGGCTGCACTCAAAGAGTTGTGGTCACTGGGTCCATGTCCAAGTGGCATGCAGTGACAAGTGGTGTTCCTCATGGGTCGGTACTGGGACTGGTACTATTTAACATCTTTGTTGGTGACATGGATGTTGGGACTGAGTGCACCCTCAGCAAGTTTGCTGATGCCATCAAGCCGTTTGGAGTGGTTGGTATGCTGGAAGGAAGGGATGTCATTCGGAGGGGTTGGACAGGGTTGAGAGGTGGGCCCGTGCAAACCTCATGAGGTTCAATAAGGCCAAGTGGAAGGTCCTGCCTGTCAGTGCAATCCCACGCACAAACACAGGCTGGGTGGAGAATGGATGGAGAGCAGCCCTGAGGAGAGGGACTTGGGGGTGTTGGTTGATGAGAAGCTCAACATGAGCCAGCAATGTGTGTTCGCAGCTCAGAAGGCCAGCCACATCCTGGGCTGCATCAAAAGCAGCGTGGCCAGCAGGTCAAGGGGGGTGATTCTGTACCTCTGCTCTCATGAGACCCCACCTGGAATACTGTGTCCAGCTCTGGAGCCCCCAAAATAAGAAGGATATGGACCTGTTGGAGTGGGTCCAGAGGAGGGCCACAAAGATGATCAGAGGGCACCTCTGCTATGAAGACATGCTGAAAGACTTGGGGTTGTTTAGCCTGGAGAAGAGAAGGCTCTGGGGAGACCTTATAGCGCCCTTCCAGTATCAGAAAAGGGCCAAAAAGAAAGCTGGAGAGGGACTTTTTACTCTTGTAAAAAGTATGTAGTGATAGGACCAAAGGGTAACGGCTTCAAACTGGAAGAGGGTAGATTTAGATTAGGTCTCGGGAAGAAATTTTTCGCTATGAAGGTAGTGAGGCATGGGAACAGCTTGCTCAGGGAAGCTGTGGAGGCCCCATCCCTGGAAGTGTTCAAGGCCAGGCTGGATGCGGCTTTGAGCAATCTGGTCTAGTAGGAGGTGTCCTTGCCCACGGCAGGGGGGTTGGAACTAAATGATCTTTAAGGTCGCTTCCAACCTAAACCATTCTATGAAGTTTACTCCTGGTAACCTCAATAGGTTCATCTGTGTGGGAACTGGGCATGGACTGTCATAATGAGGGCTCCAGCAGGTTCTCTAGAGAGGTGCCGTGGGTGAGTTTGGCATTTATGAAATAGCAGGGGAGACGGGGCAGAGGTTGTTCTGCAGGATACTCCTGACTTCTTTCTGCTCTAGGCTGGAATGTGGTTGTTTCCTGGATTCCTTTGAGAGTCTGGGTGTGGGAAGGCTCTGTTAACATCTTTCTGGAGTAACCCCACTACTAAGTTCTAGACACTGACTTTTTTGCTCATAATTGTTCTCCTGGGAGGAAAATTTTCTTCTTTAACTGTAGAGGAGACCTCTGCAGTCTGCTAAATGCCTAAGGTTTGATTGGCATGAGTATAATCAATGCTGTTAGTTTAAATCCTTCAGTAGTTTCATGCTGAATGACATGGGTAAACCTGGTTCACACTTATTTTCTACTAACCTGTATCTTTCTAGCCTGTTTATTGTCTCATTTGTCCCCCTTAAAGATCTGTAGTTAGTTTCTAGCCTTACATTTAGGAAGACTTCTTGGCATGTAGCATGGTGCACTTAAAATTTTTGTTCTTTGTAACTTTTTAGCCCTCTAGCGTAGTATCTCTCAAACTCTAGATTCCCTTCAGATTTCTCCAGGGGAAAAGGGTGGGAAAAGATGTCTGAGACTCCACTGCTGCAAATACTTCTGCTTATAGTTACTTCTACAAGTAATCCCTTTGAAATCAATAGAGAATATTCCCAGTAGTAAAGTTAAATAGTCTGAAATGTCTTGCAGAATAAAGCCTAAGGCTGGGAAACATTACAGAATGTTGTATGATTTCATTACAAAGGGCGTCACCACAAAAAAGAAACCTCATCTTAAACAACCACGAATGAACTTAATACAGTAAGTCATTTTAGAAACTATGATTTTTTTTAATTGTTCTTTATACACTATATAAATGTGGTTTTTTAAGACATCAGCATAAATATTCCAATTTTGAAATAATGCTTGTTTGAAGACCACTTTATACATAAGAAAAATCAAACCTGACCTTTGATATGGTCTATGCAATGTTCTCTACCCTTACCTTACGATCTTCTGTGACTGTTTCCTACCCATTGATATTACTTCATTCAATTCCGCTTACGATAATTCCTTCTCAACCCAATTAACAACCAGCTGTTGTCGTCGGTATGTAGCTGTGCTATCTAATAGCCTTTTTTTGGAATTAAGTAAGTGTGGGGGAAGCATTTTACCAGTACTTTTTTTTTTTTAACCAAATAATGAAGTAAATAAGTATACTTTGAGAAGCAGCTCTGAGTCAGGACTTCAGTAAATTAAAGTTTAATCAGCCAGGCCAAATTGTGTCTGGAAGCACATTTGTGAACTTTAGTACAAACTGCACCCATATATCTGAAGTTAGGATTTTGGCCTGCCTTTTCATAGCAACAGTGCATATTTAATGTACTTTCTTCTTTTAATAACATAAATTTTAAGTAGCCACAACTTTTGGTCTAAATTGTTCTCTTGAGTATTTAGGAGGCTTTGCGTGCTGCTGGGGAGGAAGAAAACTGGCCCAGATTATTCATTAATTTATGTGAAATCATAAGATGAAAATACAAAAATCTCTTTCCAAATCCTCGAAGACGGAATCATGACTCAGTATAAACGTTCACATGCAGAGAATAGAGCCTGAAGCATGTGGCTGAGAATAACTTTTTGCCCAGAGTACAGCTGCAAAATGCTGATTCCTTTTGTGCAACAACTTGCGGTTTGTGTTTGAGGCCACATGTTTTCATGTCATAGTTTGGGCTGGACTGGCCACTGATGCTCCCTGACCTCGCTCCCTTCAGGGAGAAGAGGGAGACAGAGACTTACAAGTTAAAAAGAAAGCTAGACTATTTTAATGAAAACATTAATAAAATAATAAAAAGGAAATAATGAAATATATACAAAACCAGTATCAAAGCCCCAGGATGATGATCACATCACTGGCAGGCACTGGGAAAATCCCAGGCTGGACTCGGCGACAATGGGAGCTGGATTCCGGAATACATGGATTGGGATCAAAGGCAGATGAACAGACAGAGTCCTCCTCGGCTGCTGGCTGTTGAAGAAAAAGGAGCTGACCCTTTGATCCCTCAGGTTTTATCCTGAGCATGATGCAGGTGTGATAGAATTACCCTACTGGTCGCATTTAGGTTGCCTTGTCCTGTCTGCTCCTCCTCGCAGCTGCAACCGCTCTACGCTATTCTGCTTCCGACCCCCCAATGGGGCATAGAATAAAGTTAGCTGACCTTGGGTGTTATAGCAGTAAGTATAAGCAAGAGCCCCTCTGCATACCATGTCTTGGCGTAAATTAGAAACAATTAGGTCGTATCACTCCAGGATCAAACAGTGTCTGAACAATGTGCTGTTAATTTCAGAGTTCAGTTAGTTAGAAGAAGCTTAACCCNGCAAGAGCCCCTCTGCATACCATGTCTTGGCGTAAATTAGAAACAATTAGGTCGTATCACTCCAGGATCAAACAGTGTCTGAACA
The DNA here is from genome assembly GCA_013398295.1 of Chionis minor. Classification (NCBI taxonomy): domain Eukaryota; kingdom Metazoa; phylum Chordata; class Aves; order Charadriiformes; family Chionidae; genus Chionis; species Chionis minor. The sequence goes on along the minus strand of VZSF01007961.1, from coordinate 179,568 downwards.
ATGTGCTGTTAATTTCAGAGTTCAGTTAGTTAGAAGAAGCTTAACCCGAAAGTAAAGTTACTGAACAGAAACTTGGTTCTGTTTTACCTCAAACCAGGACATTTCATTGTACACCTATGAAGGAACCTGGAGAATTTGTGAAGTATATAAAGGAAAAAAAGTTCTACTCTATTTTTAAATGTACTTTTCTATATTGTGTAGGCGACAGCCTATAGAAATATGATATTATTACAAAAATGAGGTGGCAGATATGTATGAATACCATTAAATACAATTTTATAATGAAAATTTTGTCTTATGAAGGTGAAACTTTTAGATCATATTAGAATTCTAAATTTTTTATGCATAGCAATCTGATGACCTCTCCATATTGCCACATAAAGTATAGATTTAAAGTTAAATGATCCAGTCAGTCATTTAGCATTTTCTTAGGGTCATCTTTTGCCAATAACTACAGATGTTTACATATGGTTCTCTTGTTTCTGTATTTGTGTTATTTACATTATAAGAATTGAAGAAAGAATGACACTTCTTAAAACTGTTTTTAATAGCCTTTGTTATTGTTAATACGTAGCGTTCCAGGCTCTTGCTCTAATGATTTTTTTCACACTGCATTGATAATTAAATTCATTCATTTTCCTGGCTGCACAATTCTTTTAAATAAAAAGTTATGGGTAATAATACCTATTATGTTGAAAGTACAGAGGAGAAAAGGGCAGATCCGCAGCTCTTAGTTCAAGGAGAGCCAATGGATTTTGCAAGTTACAGGTTTAAATAAAATCAGAAATCTTGAGTCCCTTAATCTACACTATAGTAATGGTAGACCTTGAAGTGTTGTTTTGTTTTTCTCATGCTATAGTGCATGCAATGTTTTTTCCAGTGAAACAGGAAGGTATGTGAAGCGTGATCCGTTTCTGGGTATTTCTTAATAGTAATTTTAGTAACGGTACTACGTGTTGATCCTCTTTAGATCACTGGAGACTGCTTGCATGTTGCTAACTCCTAACAGCAGCAGTAATCCTCTTCACACCCCTTCCACTCCCTTCTGCTTAAAGTGGTTTAATGTCAATAAATAGAGGCAAATTGTGAACTTGTGAGACTTTCTGATAACATAAGATGCATATAATGAAAAATTCACTCCATTCTGATCTTATTTATTTGTTTATGCTGCCTCTGCAATTTTTCTGTTTCATAAGATTTTAGGTTTTGAAATAATTAAATTATGCAAGAGGGATTTAATAGTTAATTACTTAATAGAGAAGACATTCCTAATCTTATATTTATTCTTTGTTACGTTTACAGAATTCAAGAGGAAAAAACATCATGTGCGTGTGGCCAAATATGTAGTTTAATTGTATTTTGAAAAAAGATCAGTGTATATGAGTAAGAATTTCTATAATTTAAAATACACAATCTAACTTTGTAAAATTTATTTTGTATCACTGGTTTGTAAAAGCAATTCACAGAAAAAATAATTTTGAAATAGTGATAAATAAAACACTTGAATGAAAAGTGAGAGAAACCTAGATCAACTTGTAGGTATTACTTTTCAGCATCTCAATTCAGGCTCATGAATTCTTTTGGACTTGGTTTGATGGAATTTTTTCAATTCTTGTCTACCCCTGAGTACATGGTCCTTGAAAAGAGTGAGTCTTGAAAGAGTCCTTTGAAATAGCTCTTTTTTAAAATAGTCTGAGGTACGACTTTCCTTCTGTTTTTTTTTTCTCCTCCTTTCTGTTTGTCTCTTTACCTTTTGCATGCATTTTATTTGTATTTCTTTTCTTGATAGACACTCAGTGTAAATGAGTTCTGTTCTAAGGTTAACAGGGCTGGTAGAGTCATTGGAGTAGTGTATTGAGGAGGACCTTGGTGGAGTTTCGTCATTAAAAGCCCATTTGGAGGTCTTCCTTTCTACCTGCATTCTTGTAGGTGTATGGAAGGTATGAACGATAACATAACCACAAGTCTTTGTCCCACTTTCCTCACCTGTCGGAAGGCTGATGATACAACTTTCTCCTAGCACTGTGTTCCATCAGGTTTAGGCGTTGAATATTGGTGATGAAAATGTGCTCAGGCTGAATACTGCTACTCAGCCATCGCATTTTACAGTGATATAGTAATAATATGATGTCCCATTTAGAGTGTAAAGATTTAAAGTTTCCATTATTTCAGGAGCTGAAAATGTTTTTGTTCCTCACATTTGCTTACTTAAGACATATCTACTACCTGTATATCTTCAGTAATTCTCACCAAGCAGCTCATAACTTTTCATACGTATCTGTAATTAGCGTGCATGTTTCTGCCTCGGGTATCCTGATTTCTGAAACTTGTTAGGAACAAATGAGTGACTTAAAGGAGATCTGAGCAGTAATCACCGATCCCCAAGTTGAACACCACAAGACCTGTACCAGTGTCAAGTGCCAACACTGATGTATTTGAAAAGGCAAAGACTGAGATGCCGTATCAGACACTTGTCCTGTACTAAGGAAAAGGATACCTGTATGTTCTCCCCACTGTCTGAGGTCCCTTGCAGAGGGAGTCATGAGGGAGCCCGGATAATCTTTTTAACTCATCTGCTCATACATTCTGGTATTATGATCTCCTGTCTCAATTATTTCTGCTAGACATGCCTGAGTGTTTCTGTCAGAGATAAAGACAAGGGTGTTACATTCAGCTCCTGCTTCTGCTCATGTGTTGGTGTAGATAATGAACTCCCTGATGCTGAATCTTTGAGTTTGTCAGAAGTTGTTAGTCAAATCCTATAGGAGTACTGAAAGCATTCTTCATGGAAGTCTGGAATCAAAGTAGGTTTGAATCAGCATCATCAAGTTGGATGTGTGGTTCCTGTTTGGGCCGACTTCTAATGAAAAGCTTGTGAATTGAAGAGAGTCAGTCAGAAAGGGAAAGGGGAATTAAGAGGAACTGGTCTCAAAAACACCAAAAGAATCAAACTCAGAAAAATTTAAGAGAATTTTAAATAAATATATTGTAGTGGAACTCAGATTATTGAGTAGTCTGATATTGAACAATTCTGTTAATTGTGGCAAAGATGAGTCTACTAAATGATATATTGCAAAGGAGTGAAGTGAAGTGAATGTCTGCTTGAAACTCTATGGGAATTTGACTTCTTGGGTAATTCTAGCAGGGAATTTGACCTCTCTGTCACAAAAGCCTGACCATCTTGTCACAATTCCAAGCATGCCTGAGGTTCGGCTGAAACCTCTATATGAACAATTTCATATTGCGCTTAGAAAAGTGAGAAAGCTGAAAATCATAGGTAATTTCATTACCGACTGTGTGTGTTTCTATGATGGCTGAAATTGGTACGTACTATATAGGGTCATTGTCTTGGGAATTTCCTTAATGATACCTCAGTCTTACTGCAAAAACTTGGTGACGGTTGAGGAAAAGTGAGCGTATCCTTTGCAGTGAGTCGTCTGCTGGCTGCCTGAGCGTGATCCCCACTCCTTCAATGAACTGCTGAGATCAGACTAATGTGGAGGGCAAACTTGTTGCATCTAGACCGTGTGTGTGTATATATGCTTGTTTCAGACTGTAGTTTACTACTTTTTAAGGAATTACTAATGCTTTTGATACAGTCTCCAAATACCTGCTTGTGAACCTCTTGATTCTTGTGAAGATGTGTGGAGGTATGTATTCCTCTCTGCACCCTTTCCTGCAAATAACGTTTGCACAGTCTGTAAAGCTTGTCTGATCTAAAATTAAAACATCTTGTTGTGGAATATGAGGAAGAGGAGGTGGTGGAATCACCATCCCTGAGGTATTGAAAAGACAGGTAGACGTGGTGCTGAGGGACATGGTTTAGGGGTGGTTTTGACATAGGTTTGTGGTTGGACTCGATCTTGAAGGTCTCTTCCAACCCAAGTGATCCTATGAAATTTTAATCTATTCTTTTGATCTGTAGAGAAGAGAGGGAGGAAGGACTGGACAACAGCATTTAACAGTTAAATGTTGCTGCCTCCTCTGGAAGGTGAGAACCAATTACTCCCTGCCACCTGCAGCATGTGCTGGAGAAAGGACATGGAGAGAAAGTCCTACTACAGTAGCTGAAGGTCTCACCTATCACCTGCAATTTTCTTGATAGAAAGAGCTTGGGCTGCACTCAGTTTCTTTCCCCCTTACACAGCCAAAGATCTTTTTGGAGTCTGACATTGGCTTCTATTGAGTGGAAAGGCCAAGGGGCCTCTGTGGTGTTGCTGTAGGTGCTGTTCTGCAGCCTTAGCTTTCCTCTCAGCCTGTGGGAGACGCCCTGCCGTACAGGGGGATTTCTGTTGAAAAACACTAAGTTTCTTTCACAAAAAGAAGCCAATTCCCATTTTGCAGGGTTTGTAAAAATCTGAAGTACCAGGACTGTATACCAGGCTATTGCAAACGTTCTTTAAAAACCCTCTGTAAGTTTGCTTTGCAGAAATGTACTGATGTTTAAAGAAAAAGGGAATGTGCTGCAGAATTCTTTGTGGATTTAACATAAGTCATGTTTTCTAGGCTGACTTGTGATTTAATGTTCCAATACATTTGTGAAACCCCAATTTTGATATTCAGTGTTGTGTCTGTCCTAATAACTAGTCATTTCCCTGGCTTCCTCAACAAAGAGAAATAAGAAACGAGAAGAGATTATCCAGTTGGTGGTAAAATCATAGTGCAGGCATACTTACAAGAAGAAAATTCCTACAAGTCTTGTTTCTTTGATGAGGGAGTTTTGTAGATTAGCTTATTTTTGTACTCTTCCAACAGAAGCATGCAGAGAAAACTCTATACTGCATCCTTTCTGCATTAATAAATAACCATTCTGCATGTTTTTGGTTCTAATCACTTATGCAGACAAAGGCAACTCTAGTAAGGAAGATGTTCGTATTGAAGGTATTTGTGTAACTACAACTGCAGGTGAGAGATCTGTATCCTGTGCCAACTGCTATCTTTTCCTAATGTTTCTAGCACTTGATCTGTGTTCCAGTAAGTTGGTGTTTTAGCGTATCTCTTGCTTCACAATTTCTCAACTTTTCTTTGTGAGCAGTGAATGTCAGTAAAAAGGGCAAAACTATCCCCCAGCAAATTAACCTACTTAAATCTGGAAGATATATGGCAACGTTATACTTCCTCATATCTAGAGTATTTTTGCAGAAGTTAAAGGAATAATATATTAATTTGCTTTATGTTGGTGTAATGCACTATTTTGTACAAGAATGTATTAAATTCCTCTCATCTAAAGTATCTGACTAATAGGCTGTTAAAATGATTATTCCATCAAAATATATTACCAGCTAGCAGTTCATGATTAGCATCGCATGGTTTATACTCAGTTTATGCTTATGTATTTTTTTAAATGCTAAGTTGTTGCTTACTTCAGTCTTAGAAATATCACGAGTATGATTAGCAGAAAGATAAATGTTCTTTGTCTAAGAAGCAACTGATTGTTGGTAATATGAAAAAGTCTTATCCTTTACCTTTATAATTCTAATAAAGAAAATTTATGAATACAATTGATAGCTGAATTCGTCCAGTGAATATATTTCACCTACATGCATACTGGTCCAAAAATACAACTTCAGCTATTTCAGAAAGCTTTAGAAATAAATTCTCTTCCCCAGCTTTGTATGATTTTTATAAAATTAGCTGAAAGGAATTTTCAATTGAAAACAGTACTTTGTCATGTTATCTACAACACATGTCTAGCAAATTTATAAATCTAGTGTTCATTTGACTAAAGTTCCAAATCATAATGAATGGTTTAGACAGCATTATCAATTTCCTACAGCTGCAGCTGTGGAAATCAGGGACTTCAATCAAAAGCCTCTGTCAAGTTTCACTGCACTGTCATTTTTTTACATTCAGGTTTTGCTTAAATTAACAACAACCAAAAAAAAAAAGACAATTCTGTAAATGTCTTTACATCACTTCTACCTTTGGGTGGTGCTTTTGAGCAGTGCTGCACTGTTGTTTCTGTTCAAAGAATTTAACAGCATTCATATTTTTACACTTTATACTAACACAATATTTCTTTCGTGATATTATGGAGTTAAAATTGCACTGTGTGTTTTAACACACATTACAACAACCTCTTAAGGCAAAAAAGTAAATTCATGCAAATGAGTTATGGAAAGTGAAAAGAATTGTGCTGCTTCATTCATTGCAGAAATAGTTATTGGGAAGCAGGCATTTTCTTGTTGCAGACTCTGTACGCTTACCGTATTTCATGCAATTTGTCCATTGATAATAGTTACCTTTTGAATACTAATCTTAAAAGGGTATGAAGAAAGATGATATGGTTGATATAGCTTGCTTTAAATTATTTACTTTGTTTCGCTAATGTCTTCAAAATATTGTTGATAAAACTCATATTGCTTTGTTAGTATCTGAAAATTAGAATAAATGAGAAACTTTGTGTTATTGAGTTAGTGATACATTTCCTAATTTTATAGTACTTCATATGCCACTGGCTTTCTAGGGCCTTCCTAGAAAACACTGCACAACAAAATCCAGTGATGTTCCATAAAAATAGAATACCAATCCCTTTGAACAATTCCCAGTGTACTAAAAAGTGAAGTTATAACTAGCTAAATCGTTGTATCTTGTGAAGACAAAAGGCCAGGGTTTCTCTTATCTTCAGTCACAGAAGCAAACAGCCTACCAGGTCCCACCATATCTACTTGCAAAGTGACAAGTCTCTGTGACTTAGGAAGCCACTTGTTGCCAGCAAAATCTTTTTGTAATGAAGCCATAGAAACCTAAATCCTGAGGGGTTCCTGCTCTTTCCCAGTGGGTGGTGAATAGTTTGAGCTCTATTAAATTTGAGGGATACTCATTAGCTCATGAGAGTAAACCTGTATTTTGCTAATGTTTTCTGAATTATTTGCTATTCTGCTTTTCCCTTTCAAGTGTCCGTATGCTTTCTGTCTTGATGTTACTGCCGTCAGTGCTCATGTAACTTTTTGACAAGAATTTTAAATGTCTTAGGCTATGACTGTTTTAATTGTGTTCAAGATGGGAGAGGTGCCAAGTTTTTTCTATTTTAGGCTTCTTTGAAAAGACTATGAAATGCAAAGTAATGATTCTTTTTTTCTCTTTTAAAACTTTTGTAGAGAGAGCTATCATAAAATTATAATTTTTATTAATTAGTTATGCCCCATTTCCAGCATTGGAGGGGGGTTTCTTTCTGTGTAAAGTTGAAGCCCTATCTGTTTGTATCTCCATTTACGATACCATCCTGGAGAGAGCAACTAGCATAGAACCAGTTTTAAACTACATGTGAGCCATTATGAAATTCCCCTTAAATTAAAGGAAAGCCTTTAAAAGATAGAGAATATTGAGTTTGTTTATGATTAACTTTTAAAGAATGCAATTTCTGATGTCTTTTTCTACAATTAGGTAATGTTGGCAGCTCTACACTAGACTGCACTAAGAGCTGAGACAGAAGCACCCAGTTCACGGGTTCATCTCTGTAAGGGTTTGCAGGCTAGAGCTTACTTTTGTATTCGGTAATTCTGCAACATCAGTCCCATTCAGCAAGACAGCAGTTCTTTGTTTTGTGGCCTTGCTGAATTCAGTTTTATGTTAAACGGTCTTGTCTGTTTGTCTTGTTTGTGTCATTCAATAACAACCCTTTGAAATCTGTCTTAAGTGCTTTGGTTTACCTTGTTACTGCTCTTCAAGTTTAATCTGTAAATAATGTCTGATGCCTTCATCCTCCCTAATGAAATATGAGTCTTTTCTGCTTTTTTTTTTTATGGTCAAAATATAAAGCATCTGCGTGCTGTAATTCTTAATGCTAAAATAAATGATGTTTAAGAATATTAAAAAGTACTTTGAAGAAAAATTTAGTGTCCATAAATCAATTAAACTAATTCATACAAAATAATCAGTAGTATATAGGGCCAGGCATTTCAAGCATTTATTTTGTTTCAGAATGTATGTTGATATATCCATATATCTTTTTTTTTCCTGTGCTGGATAGAGGTTTGTGTGCTAAACTGATGCTGTCTGAGTTAAAATGTGAGGAAAAGTGTGGTTTGGTTTGTTGTTTGGGTTTTTTTTAACCATTTTAAGGAAAAGACATTAATGTAATTTTTGGGGAAAAAGTGACCCAAAATAATGAATTTCTCTAAATAAGCATTCAAAGCAATTTATTTAATACAGTATTTTTTGGGGGGGGGGGGGGAGGGGGAGCTGGAAGAAGTACTGCCTCTTTAACAGTGCAGTAGCATCCAGGTATGCTGGTATATTAGCAAAAGTGTTGACCAAGCAGAATGTGACTAGACAAATGTCTTCTCATTGTGTGAAGCATGAAGGCCATGATAGATGATTTCAAACAACAAAGTGCAGCCACTGAGACAAAATTAGTGTTGTTTTAATTACCAGTGTCTGTAATGTTATCTATCCATAACTGTCTTGAAATAGACTGTCAACAGAAAGAACAGAAAGACTTGAGCTAATACTTCTATGTAGTATTTCTTATCTTTCTTAAGTTGCAACCGTATGCCTTTATAAAAAGTATTTAAAGCTTTCTTTGAAACGTTTACTTATAGCTTAAAAAACCCAACTTGTGTGCTTTAGGAAAAGTGTCTTTTTATCTTTCTTTCTAAGACAAGAAGCAAGCAGTTCCTATTAAATACTGTTTGGAAGTCAGGGTAATGGGTAGAAAATGGAACTTGGCCTGACATTCTTCAAGTAAAGTTTACACTCAGTAAGCTGTGGTTTTTGTCAGTCACAAATAGCGTTATGACACTAATAGTAAAGAAGATTCTTTATTCCTGAAATATCCTTGAGCTGAGATGGGATGTTCTTCGTATATTAGTAAGTGTATATATTGTGAAGATGAAGTATTTTCTTACTTTCTGGGCTTGCAAGAGATGAAAGATAGACCATTTTCAAAAGCTGGCCTATATGGCACATGCTACAAATGAGCAGGGAAAGCAATCGAGCTAATAGATTACAGTAATTATCCAATCTTTGGCTAGTTTGTATTGGCAAACTATAAATACAGTACACATTAGAACAAGGTGCTTACAGAATGTACATGAAAGGTCAATGTAATTTGCAAGTCGCTAGTCATTAGAATATGCTAAAAACCATTGCTTCAGGGCTCAGATTTTAATGATGAATACATTGATTATTAAGTAGCAGAGGAAAAATGTAGCGGAGCTACTGTAGTGTAATGATAGGTCGCTTTATTTTGGGAAGGAAATCAACTAAGCTTCAGAATGCATGCATTGAGAAATATAATTGCAGTGAGGAAAATTCCTCAGAGGAGCTTGGCACATATTAAAAGCAAAAACTTGAGACATGTTTGTGATAAGATTACTAATAAATCTCTGGTAAGTCTTAGACTCCTGACAATAACACAGCAACAGAGCACTTCATCTTCTCCATGCTTTAGAATTTAAGATCGGTCACAAACAATCTAAATTACGACTGATACTAGGCAGATGCAGTGCTGCGCTGTGTTGCTCATCATAAATCTCCTGTTCCTTATATGCAAATTAAACTCCATTTTAAAAGATAATTTTTCACACAGTGATCTCCTTTATTTGTGAAATGCTAGTGATTCTTAATGTTAGGAGAGCCATCTCAGGGGTTCAGTGTAACCATTGCTGAGAGAGAAGAGAAAAAGAAGGCTAGTTTGTTTGGAATAGTTTGGACATCGGTGCATGGGATGTTTCAAATAACTTATTAAGTTAGACACAGCACTAACACTGTTTGTAGTTTAGCTGTGGCCTTGTTTTCTTCAGCAGCTGCCTGAGCAACTTATCTTTGACTTTAAAGTTCTGTCTTGTTTATAGAAAATCTTCAAGGTTCTTTAACTCTTACGACAATAAAACAGAATATATCCAAGCTCTGTAGGCAAAAATGTTTATCCTAATCAGCAAACAAAACCCTCCTTCAGCTCTTCAGTTAAAATAGCAAGCTTATCTCCCTTCAGTATTTTGAAAATAGTTGTGTGCGTATTGCGTGCTTTCTCTCTCACACACACAGACTTAAGCGAATGGCCTATAAAGAGTGTAGATTTAATTGATTGCTATACAAGTGTTATCAAAAGAGGCCGTTGTCTTTGGGAATGAAATCTGAAATGTAAGACATTTCACATATAGGGGAGAAGAGAGGTAACAATTTTTGTTCATTTTTTAAAGGAAATTCATATAATCTGTTTTAATGAAAATTTTTAAAATGCTTCTGTGAATCATAACTGGTGTACTGTAAAAGGAAAGAAAGGTAGAATAGCTTAAAAAAGGTAAAAGCTTCGTATTTTTTCTTCGTGAATTTGTACATACCAAAACTGATCTTTCACTTGGCTTGTTTCATTAGTCTTTCTCAAAAATAATTCATGCTAAATTGAATCAAGCTATGTGTTGTACAATCTGAGAGAAGAGGAGAGAATGGATAGGATTGAGAAGCACTTAGCAGAACATTAATCAGATAGGCCAGATTCTCTTTGTTATAGCTTATTCTCGCTCTTTTGACATCACTGGTTTGCATGAGTTTAAATTCTGATCTGGCTAATATGGTTTGGTTTGTGAGTAATAGTTGATGTTGGTGTCCACATACTGAGTATTTTGTATTTCTTAGAAACTGGAAAAAATCCTGTCTCAGTTGAGGTTTTAGATCTCTCAGCATGTGATAGGTGCAGGTTAGGAAACTTTTTAAAGAATAAGAAAAGTTGAATGTATCTGTTTTGGGGAAAAAGACCCTATAATGCTGAAATAAATTAGAATTATTCCTAAGTGGCCAATATTATGTAAGTAACCCAGTATAAGCCTTTATATTTTCAGATTGTGATATATTTATAAATGTTCCTCACACTATGACATCCGTGATCATGCTTTCAGGTTTGTGGGTTTTTTTTTTTGAAACTTGTTGGTAAATCCCCATTTCAGGAACAGCAAACTGTGTTGTAAAAAGATTAGATTAGATTATCCATATTTAAGAGTATTATTGGAAGCAAATACAGGGTATTGGTCTTCCTGAGTGATTTTGTTGTTGAGCGTCTGGCTGAGGTGAGTATGTGGTTACAGTTGCAGTAAATGTCACATTCAAAAGAATGTGAGAGCTGGTTTTAGTTCCCTTGTTCCTTATTTGCCCTATTGAAACAGATACTGTAGTACATAGTGCTATGTAGTACATTGATGTGAATTCATCAAAACATGCATTAAGGGGGAACACTACACAAGGGTAAGGATATAAATATATTTTACAATTCTTAGCTTCCTATCATAAGAATAGTTCATGAGTGAATGTAAATTTACAGTAGGTGCTTATCAAATGTGAAAATCCTTGCAAATCAGAAACAAACTTTGGGACTATAAACATATTTCAGTGATAGTTCATGCAAAGAATATGTTCGATAGTAAGAAATAATGTTCTCTTTTAGTTTCTACACAAAGCAGGTTGACGTATTACTGTATATGGAGAGTTATAACACTTCTGAGTCAGAACACTATATGCAACCTTTAATCCTCTAATCAGACTTATTATTAGGGAACCTATAATGGCATAAAATATTATTATTTATTTAAAAAGCAAGAAAAGAGGCATTATCCAGTGTGAAGAGATAATAAAGAGAAAGTGCAGTTAAATCAGTTGATTTTACCTCTTTGTTCCATAGAGAAGTGATATACAAGCCATCAGTCTTCTACGGTTTTTAAAATACTTGGTAAAAATACTGAAGTATGCTAATGTCTTGCATAAAAAAAAAGTTATCGGACATCTGAAAGTAAGTTCTGAATGCTGCTGTGTGCATGTGCATGTGTCCAGTGTACATGCGAGTTGGAATATTGTACTTCACTAAAGCAGAACCCTATAAAATCTTTTGGGTTTGACTGTACGATGCACTTGTACAGACAGTAATTGGCCTGTTACAGAGATATTAATTAACATGTTAGAAATGTTTTCTTTATTAATGAGAAATTCACACATACTATTTAAATTAATTTGTATAGTTTAAAATTAATTTATTGTGGCCTTCGATGACCTCAAATCTACTAAGACAAAGCTGGAGTATTGTACTAACTGTTAAACCATTCATTAAACATTTTATGCAAATAGTGTTTGTTTATAAACAAATTAACTGCAAGGATTTTCAAAACAGGTGCTGTGTTGTGAATGCGTACTAAATGATGTGGTACTGAAAGAATTAATTAGACCTTCAGATGTAATTAGTTGCAATAATTTGCGTGATTAGCGGCTTGGTTAAGAAGTAAGACACACACATTGTAATGCATGGAAGAGTCACTGCAGTAGCTTTGTCTTTCATACGGTGAAGATGAGATTTCCTCATGTTTAGGAAATTTTTCAAAAAATTGCTGACATAGCTGGAGTTAATTGCCAAGTATCCTGTAGGGGGTAACTTTTTTTTTTCTCTGCTTGCTGCGATGCATATGCATTGGAAGCAATACCATTTGTTTGTACCTCAATGAATTTTTAAAACAGAAAGCTGTTAACCCTAGATCTTCAGGTCTCCAGAGGAAGAACTGATACTTAAGATGTTCAGGGTTAAAAGATAGGCTGTGATAAGCCATATGAAATAGGTCCAGTGTTTCAAGATCAGTTCTAAATATTCATGTAATTTTTTCACCTCTTGCAACCGGAGTGCTGATTTTTCTTCTCACATATCCGACAATGCAGTCAACCGTTGAATGTATAGGAAGAATGCCTTTGAAAGTGGCGTTAGTCAGAACTGATTAAAAAGAAAGTTATGATTGCTGATAATAAAGTTATGATGATCACATTCCCAGTTATGATAAATGTACAATACCTTTGTGACTTGCAAGAAAGCTTTTTCTTGGTAATGCCTTGATGCCCTGTGACAATATTAGAGAGTGTGTTTAAAATAAATTAATATGGGGGCTTTCTTGATCTCTGCTTTACCTACTTGAAAAGGTGGATTGGCAGTAAACCACAATAGATTCACTTTTGTGGTCACCGGTGGAAGTTGCTATTGCTTTGCTATTTTAAAAGAAAAGGCTAAAGATTTTGTGTCTTGAGGCATCAAGAATGCTCAAATAGAAAAGCAATGTGCACTTTGACAGAATTTATTGCTCTGACAATACCCATTTAATATTTCTGGAAACACATTTGGGGGGCCTGCACAGGTATTGTGAAAGAACAGGTATGTTCACTGTGAATCACTTGTCAGGAAAAGCAAGTTTCTAGAAAAAGTTGAGGAGTATAGAAGAAAAAGAAACAAAGGAAGTTCAGTAGATCAGTTATCAAGTAAGTAAGTGCAATTAGTCAGGTGTGTAGAATATATGAGGTGATGAGAGGCTTCTCAGAATGATACATTTGCTATGTTGAGTGTTAGAGGCATTCCATAAAGGTGTCTTAGCCTCAGTGAATTTGAATTTAAGCTTTTTAATACAGAACCTTATTTGATCAGATTAAACTATAGCATTTTGGAAGATGAGCTCTGTGAGAACTTTGTTTTGTCTCAGGTGGAAGTGTTTACATTAGACCTTGTTTGGTTTATGTGTTAATGTAATGCTTCTGAGGTGTGAGTTAGAGGAGACCTTGTTTAAAAGCTAAGCCTTGCTGTACTTACCAAATTCTTTATGTGCTTTTAAGTTTTTGCTGTATGATTTCCAAGAGTTATGTAGCTGCAAATCCAACATAAGAAGAAAAGACCCAGCAGAAGGTCTCTGGTTAAATGGTGAACAAAATGGTACTGTATTTAGATTAGTGACTGGGAAGTATTAATGGTTACATATCTAAGTGAAAGTAAACCCCATGGTTTTTATTGTAAACTCATTGTGGAATACAGTTCATTTTAAGACTGAGGCAGGACATGAGCACGCTACTTCTTCTCGACAAGAGTGGCTATTTGTGGTCTTAGAATTTATTTATTTATTGTAAAATGCATAGAAGGGAAATGGAATAAAATAAATATTAAAATGACAAAAAAGAACAACAAAAAGTATCATTTATTGCTGCACATCTGCTGTGTGTCTGCTGTCACGGGGATTACCCTTAATTACTATGAAGTTTGGTATCATTGGTTCTTTGGATGCCTCACAACTTGTTTATTTTTTTAGACTCCTTTTCTATATATGATTTAATAGAATATGCAGCTGTTAAAATTTCAAGGAAAGAAATCACTGTTGTAGTCCTGGAGAGACGGAAGATCATTTGACAGAGCTAACATAAGGATCCACTTGAATGAATTTATTTTTTTTCCTTTCTGTAGTCTGTTTAATTCAGTTCTTTCATTTTAAGTGTGATGTTTGCAAAGTAGTCTTTAAAATGGGCTCTTCTGTATTGTGTTTGAATTTGAACAAAATTAACATTTGTATGTCATCAGTAGCTGCAATGCATAGCTCAAGGCAATGAAGGATAAAAAGTCAAAGAATATGGGAAATTTGATTAAAATGAATAAGCAGTAGAAGGTCTTAAGGGTGGACATAGCTTACTCATTGATTTATTTGTATTGTTTCTTGAGGCAAAAGAAGCTAATTCCATGGGAAGTTTAGAAAATAGGTTTTAAATCTGAAAATAAAAAGGTGTTTAAGTCAATAAAATTAGATTTTTAGACAATGTAATCTGGAGACTTCCCTACTTATATTTCCTAGTAGCACTTCGTAAAGGGGCCACAAGACTGAGCAGGTAAATGTTCTTTGAGAGAACCTCTTTCCAAAGAATTTTCACTGTACTTGTTAAGATTTGGGTTCAGTTAGATACTCATTTTGCTTTGTTTTATTTACTGGGACATGAGTTGTGAGAGAGACCCCAAATTATTGGTCTGAGAATCAGCTATTCAGAATTGTGCTATTGTTCAGTGCTGCCCTCTGACTTCCTTGGGTGGTATTTCTTTTTTTTTTATGCTGGCTTTGGTGAAGTGGTCTGTATTTGCTATGCATTTGTGAGTCACCAAATGTTCACGCTATTTCTGGATTGTATAATGTTGCATCATGAAAGTTTTGTAGTTTGCAAGACCTCGGTGCTCACATACTTGTAATGCTTAAGCTCTCATTTTGAGGTCTTGTGGTCTCATTCGTCTGAGCATTCCAAATGTTTTTGATAGCAGCTTTTATACTTTTGAGTCTACTTGATGGATTGGCATAGGTAAATTTTCAATGTTTCAGAAACTTCCTTGTCAACACTTTCTTTCCTCAGTACTGGAAATGTGAAACGCTTTGCCTGATAGTCTTTTTCTGGGGTGTTCAATGCTAAAGGGCAGTTTTTGCGAGGAAACTTTAAAATGAAGAATCACTTGAAGCGGACATCTGAGAGGAAAGACCCATACTCCCGGTCCTAGTGAAAATCCAGTCTGTAGCTTAGTCAAATGAAGGAAGCTTCCTAATCAATTTACCTACCATAATCCTCTTTGAATTCAAAGATTAGTGTGAGCTGTTTGGTTTATAGCACCTTTATTCAATAGCTATTAATAATTTTTTAAATTTTTTTTTCTTAAAAAAGAAAAAAAAAAAGGAAATTATAGGAATATAGGAAACTGTAATGAATAAGGAAAGAGTGGAAAAGTTTGGATGTTTATCTGTGGATATTTATTTCTGATAGAGATATTATCTCTGCTTAGTCCCTTATGTTGTATTTTCAATGTTCATATTCTTAAAATGAGGACACAGAAAATGCAAGTGATTNTCAGGTCTACTGCCCCTCCCCCTTCCCCCCAAGCCCCCCAGAAATAAAAAGCCCTAAAAATCCCAGTGGCTGTGGGTTTTTGCCAATGTTAATTGGGGTAATGGAGAATTCTACTGTGTGTGTGGAGGAGCCAAAGTTACAAGACTGTCCAGATGAGTCCTTCCCATTTCCATCTAATATTTAATGCCACATACAGGCAGCCTAAAATGAAGAAAAGTTGATGCTGAACAAATGAAATTATTAAAAAGAATATCTCCTCAAAACCTTAAAAGATCTTTAGTGCCACAAAAAATACAAAGGACTGGTTAAAGCTCTTAAGTGAAGGATGGTGTCAACTGTAGTGTTCTAGATTTCTTAGATAAGTGCAGCCTTGGAGTTGGGGGAATGACTTCCTTATTTGGGATGTCTTAAGTTTTTTAGTGTTTTTGTAGGCATAAAGATCTGCTTCTACTTAAAACTCCTCCCAGCACGCTCAACATTATACTATGCGCAGCCCCGCTAAGTGGTGTGAAAGGCAAGTATGATATTACTGCAAGGTAAAGTGTACTATGTCATTTATGAAGAGAAGAAGCTGAGTCAGAAAACTGAAGTGACTTGAATAATTTCTTGCATTCAGATTGAGGAAGTCTTATCATTGTCATACCATATAGTAGATGCCAGCTTTCACCTAGTCCAAATTTTTTGCAGCTATGACTTGTTCAAAATGGGACAATTTAATAATCTGAAATGTCTGTGATTATGTGGCTGTTTCTTTTGTAATTTTTTTTAATTCTGCAAATCTAGGAGGACACCTCATCCCCCCCTCCCCTACTCCTCCACCCCCTAATTCTGGTATTAAAGGTTGTCTAGCTCTTTTAATTTGTCTTTTTCTGATTCTGTCATGAAACCTGGAATTTGGGTTTCAGACGCTTGTTACTAAATCTTGATTTCTTTTTCCAATGGTTGACAAAATAAACATAGAATTAATATGTGTAACAGTTCTGTATGACCAAGGAATTAAATTTTTTGAAACTCAAGATGTTTTTTCTTAAAGCAGGTTGGTGGCATTTCAGCTGACTTCGAAAATCCATAAACACTTTCCAGATATCTTTCTGTTCTCTGAAAAATGGCTGGACTCCATTAGAGGTCATCACCCTAAGAACAACCCTCGCAACCTGACCTTCTCTTTGTATCCCTAAATTATTGCCATAAAAAAGGAAAATTACTAAAACCTAAAACATGTTACTTCAAAAAGAAAACAGTATCTCCAGTAGGCTTTATATTCTGCATTTGTTCATTGTTGGCTATGTCAGAAATACCAGACACATACACACACTGGGGACTTCAATATTTCAGTGGCAGGCATCAATGTAGAACTATCACACCAAAGTGGCATTTACCTTTCCTATACAGATATTAATGTATACAAACAGATGGCCTTTGTGTGTAACGCAGTTTGTAATGAAACTGAGATGATTCAGAATCTAATTCTGTTACAGTCCTCAGATTTGTTATTCTGATTACAGCTAAATTACCTTGCAGTGAAATTTTCCGTTTAAAAAGTTACTTAGCCATAAGAAGAATCTACTGTACAAAATGTTTCCTGTGATACTGCTAACTGGTTTTGATGTGCCTGGGTATTTAGCAATCCTTGAAATCTATGACTTGTTCCTATAATTGTAGGTTCATTGTGCATTTATCACTCTTTTGAAATCTTCCGTAAGCATAGGATTTCATGCTCAGAGACCATCTGTAAAGAATCCTGTAGTTCTTAAACATACAAGAAAATCTGCAGTCATATTTTTCTGATGTGCCTATAAACCTGATTCCAAATGGTGTTCTTTAGCGAACCTACCTTTCCTTTTCTAAGTGTCCCGGATTGCCAACAGCACTTGCTTCACCAAGAGTAAGCATATCAGACAGCTATCAGCAGCTGATACCAGCAGGTGGGTGGTATTTTAAATTTATTTTTGGTTTTAGTGACAGTCAGTATTGGAAAGCTTCAAGTTCAGTGGCTACTCAGAGTCTGTATTCTCTCTGTTGCTGTACAGCTGAAGTATCAAAAATTTTTAGGGAAACACAGCTAGACTAACCTAGAACTTATCATTAGACTGAGTGAGGTTCTTGCACGTATGATTGGCAGCTTCTAGTTGGCCTAAATAAGGCTAAGTTTCAGATGGATTCTGTGAAATGAAGGTTAGAAAGTCTTGATGTTCTTATGAAGGCAAACCTTCCCTGTCACCTGGAGCCTGGGTAGGGAAGCTAGAGAGAGGATCACTTTGTGCATGCTGATTTTATTTTCTCCTTAAATATCTGCCACAAGTTAAAAGTGAAGACAGGTGACATGGTGAGATGGACCCACTTTAGTTTTTTTCACTTTAGCATGTTGCTGATCTATGCTTTGTGTTTTAAATTCATCTGTGATAAACAAGACTATTTAAGTGCAAACCTGTCAGTAATAAACTGTAAACCCAGTATAAAACAGTAGACAAAATTACTCTCAATTAAAGGAAAAAGGGAGAGGAGTATCATATTATTCAGGGGAAATTTGGGTGGCAAAATGGAAGCACTCTAATTGGAATTTAGCCAATCTACAATGGAACAGTGTTTTTTGTGAAAAATGTATTGTCAACTTTTGAATATTTATGATAGTGACACTAATGATTAAAAGAACCATGGAAATATTTAATGAGCCCAAGCCATCACATCCACAGTTTATGCCTCACTACAGGGTTGGCACTGTCATGTCCAGTAAGAACATTCTATTTGTTAACATACTAAGATATTAGTTCAGTGCAAACAAGGTAAAAAAATCTCTAGATACTGAAAAAATAGTGCTTCTGCAGCATGAAGATGCCTCTTACATATCCTCTATGCAAATAAGTCCTGACCAGTTCTAACAGAGTAAGGAGGAGGCCAAGATTGAAGTGTTACAGCTATAATTATTTTTTTTAATTGATGTGGATGTTTCTGATGTAAATTTTGAGCTAATTTGCTACATGGTAGTGTATGTAGAAAAGCTATTGCTAGACAGAATAATTGCAGGCTTCTAGTACATGTGCCAAATCAAACTTACATTACATTTTTGTTTTTAAACTTCTGTATTGCCATAAATGAAACACTATATTTTAAAAAATGAACATAAATTCAGGTTTGGCATAGCCCCTAGCTAATCTCATTGACTTCTGTGAGTTTGCATGGAATTTCCGTAGAGAGAACTGCGCCCACTATATTCATCAAATCCTATTTCTCTGTTTAGGTTCCTTATAGTGAAACCACTGTCAAAGTGTTGGATACCTTATGTTCTAATGGCATTATGCTCAAAATTAAAGCGTATTTTCCTCTGATGAACATTTTACATGCAAACTATTTTGTATTGCTATAAATACTTTATATCTTAGAAATGAAGTGTTTGCCATCATGGAGATCATAATTTTTGTGAGCTGAATGTGCTTCAGATGATAGAGAAATTATAGGCTACAATATGTGATCAAACAGCAATATGGAAAACTTAAGTAGAATGCGCCCTAAGGACAAAGGCTGGTTAAGACTATAGGGGATAGAATAAATAGGAGTTTTAGTAAAGCTATCTCTGATTCCAACAGATAAATTATGCTCTGCCTTTTTTTGTATCTCTTTGGGACTGTACTACATAAATTATGACCAAATATAATTTAGGCTTTCAGCCTATATTTCTGAACATCCATCTTGTACATTTTAAGTATAAAATTACCATTTTGCAGAAGGATGAAATTGAGACAAATTTTTTTCATCTGTACATTTAACTTCTGCATACTTTATAGCAGCTAAAGGGTTAGAGAGGACCATGTTACTATCCAGAGGGTGATGTTACCCAGGTGATTGCATAACTGTGTTAAGATCTACATAAGCGTGAATAAAGTTTGGGGGACAGGAGAGTGTAGAATTGGGTAAGTATCTACTGTAGCTTTAATAAATAACATGTGTTTTTGAATAACAATCAATGCTTTGGGAATCGAAATTCTTTATTTGTTACCAATTACATTAAAAAAATTCTGTAGGGAATTCCCTTTTGAAATACAGTTACAGACAAGTCTTGAACTTTGCCACACATGAAGACCACAAAATGCAGGCCTTCAATGCACTTACGAGTTCCCAATCTGCACTTGAATGTCAATGTGTGTATATAACTAAAGCTATAGACCCTAAGAGCCCTATTTTCTATCACTCAAGCGCTACATTTTGTAGCTTGGATTCCTGTGTAATGTCAACTGGGAATTGTATACGTCATTTCTTCCATGTTGTAACGTTATCTGGAATTCTAAAATTAGGAGTAACCACAAGGTGCATCCTTGTGGGGGTGTGTACATGTCTTTGACAGAGGATAGAATGTGAAAAAAAAATGAAACTCTGAGGAAGGCAAACTTGCAAGAATTTTGTGATTTCGACAAAGGAACACAGTCTAAAACTGACCCAATATAGCTTTAAATAACATGCCAATAGCTTGCCATAAATATTGATGGAGTTTTCCAGTCCATAATAATGAAGAACTATCCCTTTTGACCCAATGTAATGTTTTTTGTATTAAATATCTAACACTTTTGCACATGCACATGAGGACCACACCTGCAGTATACAAAGGTTTAAAGTCATAAGAAGTAGTTAGTATGTGTAGCAAGGTGAATTTATTTGGCTTTATTCTGCATACGTTTGATGACCATAGCTTTGGGAATTCAATGCAAGCTTTCACGATGTGTGAAAAATGAATAGCGAAAAAGTCTCTTGTAGAAGTAGAATGAATAATAGTGTTTAAGAAGAAAATTTCTCCCTAAAATACAATAGGCCAATTTTTTTCTCTGCTACAGATTTCCTATCCTTTAACTTGGTGATACTAATATGTACAGTGTTTTGCCATTGCAATGTTTACCTTTTTCTGTAATTGATATTCTATTCACTAGACTGCTGGCTTTCCCGGCTTTCTGCAGTAAGTAGAGGGAATACTGGAACTCAAGCAGTAATGCTAATTGCTTATAAAGATTTTAATGGCAATCATTTTAACTGATGGTAGAGATTAGTCTACTATCACAGATACCATCAAAGGCAGCACCAATAGCTTGTCACCTTACCTTCTGTAAGGAAAAAAAGGTGTTTCTGTTATCTGCATAAAATGGTGGAATGTTCAAGTTTGAAAAGTGTGAAAATGTGGCAGATTCAATTAGAACTTCTAGCTGTTTTTCATCAGAAAAATTGAATAATAGAAAAGTGAGATTTCTGTATCACTGTCCTCCATTATTTAACCTTTTCCAACATCATCTCGGATTAAAAATTCAGCATAGAAATGGAGTAGTTTCCCTGACTCCTTCATTAGAGGGTTTTTTGTGTTTGGAGTGTGTGTTTGTTTTTTTTTTTTTTTTTAAAATATATTCTTTATTGTTTTCCCACTGAAAAGTGAAACAAATTGGAAAAGGAACTTGTATCATTCTAGTGTTACTGTCATATTGTGCTGTCTGATTCCTATGTTCTGGGACAGGACTGAACATGTGTCTTTGAACTGTGCATTATGTCTTCAGTAGTTTCATTCACTTTTGTGACTGTCTCCTAAAGTTCTCTTGGTCAAAGACCCAATTGCTTAAGGATATTACTGTTGACATTACACTATGATCTTAGTTTTTCAAAAGGTAATTGCTTCCTGCACTAGTCAAGATTCTTCCCAAAATAATGTAGCATCTACAGACCTTATAATTGATTTTTGCAAATTATGACTGGGAAGATGATCTTGTGTCAGAGGTCAGACTTTTCCAATGTGTGGTAGAAGAGGGTGAAATGAATTCTGTAAAATTTTACAAGCCTCTCTTGTCATTAATTATACTGTGTATTTTACTTTTTAGGTCATGAGCTTTTAAAGTCAACATACAAATGCAAAAGAAAGTCTAAGAGTTAGCTACCACAGGGTTAAATTTTATTTGAGTCATTACTAAGTGATTTCATGTCCAGAAAGCCTTCAACCCAGGATGTGCAACATTTATCTGCCTAAAATTAAAAGGAAATGAAAGAGATTTATTAGTGCTTGTTTCTTGAAGTTGGTTCTCCACATTTGGATTGGTTGAATGATTGAGGATAAAAGGCTTTCATAAAGATGTTGCATTGTACAAATGAGCTCTAACCAGAAGTGCTGTCCTAAATGCTGCTGACTTAAGGATAAAAGTACTAAGAAGAGACGATAGCCTCTTTGCAGTTAAGGTTATAACCAGAATCCTTTTATAAAATTCTAATTTAACTGGTATAATTTAGGCTGGGGTAATTGTCTATAGGTGAAATATGACTATGTTTGCACTGAAGTTTAAGGAAAGAAATTTAAAAACTGGTGAAATTAATTTTGAGGTACAAACAGCCTAGCTGATCATCAGTAAAACTGTTGGTGTGGGTAGTGATACTGTAGTTGTTGGATTGAATGCATTCACAAAGAGCAGAGTCGTTTTTAGAGACTATGGGGAGAAAAAGCAATAGAGGTGAAGCTAGGGAGAAGGATGTGAATCCTTACCTTGAAAACTTTGTTTTCCTAAGACATTTTAGACATTCAGATGGATTATAAATCCTTTCTTAAGATGTGAAAGAAGAAATTCATCATTCAAAAAATCAGTAATACCAAAGTGTGTTTGGAAAATGGACATCATAAATTTCACGCTACTCTCATAAATGTAGATTATTTTTTTCCAAATAACAAGAAAAGTATGTGCATCATAACATCTCAATTCCAACCTAAAAAACCCTTCAATTTTTTAATTGGTCTTTGTCCTTTAAAGACTTCTTGATAAGAAACATATACTATAAGATTTATTGACACTTATTAGGTATGAGCCCTTACTTTCATACGTTTATCATAATGATAACATAATGCTAATAGTGGTAGTTCTGTAATTTCTTGTGAACCATAGGTAAGTGTTATAATTCCTGTTTCTTGAGATAAGACCCCATTTTTTCCAGATTCTATTGTTTTTAGCTGAATTAGCTGCCTAGCTGTACTGCTTAAATTTTCAAATGCTAAAATGAAGGTGCCAAAAGTAATGAAAATATTAAAGTGGTATGACTGTGAACCATAAGCCTTTCATTTTTTGACAACAGCGTCCCCTACTACAGACTTCTGCTACAGTCCTTGCACTGTGTTCTGGATCCGTTAAGGGTTGGAAAAGGTGCTGCTGCAAGCTCTTAACACAAATTGGATTTGGGAAGCAGACAGTATTCTGAACAACACATTGTATTGTACTGCTGGTGGATGACCTATAAGATGACTATTGTATGTAGTGTGTAAATTGGAAAATCTGGGCGCTAGCTCATTTCAGGAGCTGGGAAAGAGAGAAAAGTGGAATAAGTCTTCTCTCTCAACCTGTATACTATGGAGGTATGGAATTAGGGCCAATTCATGGTATTGTTTACCAAAAATTTCTTGGCTTTACTGTGTTTTTTATTTTTTTCAAAGTATGTTATAGTATATCATCATTAAGATAGAGAGTGTTTTCTGAGATATACATAGAGAGATTTGAAAGCAATCTTTCTTCCTTTGAATTTTCAGTAAACAATTCATGAATGTATGGGCTATTTGCATTAATTAACATTGATCTGGGTTCTGTAGTGATTATTTTAACATGTGGATTGTTTGGGAGTTTTTGTGTGGTATTCACAATTTGATAGTTTGTATGATTGGTCACCCATCCAGTATTTGCTTTTCTGACTGAATACTTACAGCATTTATAAATATGCGTACCCTGAATTGCTTCCTGAGTGTGTGTTCTTTCTCAATGTTGGCAATATAAGGATGATATTTAAAAAAAAAAAATCTAAGGAATATTAGGAATTCTTGAAACATTCCATTCTAATTTTCTTCCAAAACATTGCAATTTTCTCTTAGTGACTAATTTAAATATATGATTATGATTCTAGCAGTTACCTCCAAGTAAGAGCAGATGCAAAGATTCAAAGTCAAAGCATGAAAAAGAATAGTTAAGTTGTATCCTGAATGCCTGTGTGACCTTTTCTTGATGGTTAAAATGGTGACATCTTTATGGCTGAACACGTTTTTTAAAAATAGAATTATAAACTTAAACTGCAATAATATATAAGTTCTTAAATTACTTTAAAAAGGTAAACTGGACTTATTACATCTTGATTTTTATTCATAAAATAAGTGTAAGGCTGCTGTTCCGATATAGATCCCAGTACATCTGATAATTTTTGTGTAGCTGGTCTAATCTGTAGATGCAGAGTCTACACCTCTGAGTTTGTATTTTGGGATGAAATTACTGCTTAACATCACTGGTTCCTAAGGGTACTAATCAAAAGTATCTTATTTTTGAAAATATCAAACATTCTTCAATTATGTCTCCCTGATAATTGCTTAAATGTTATTCAGACTATCATATATATTTCGCCTATGCTTTCTGCAGCGCATTACGGCATGCGAACAACGTGTTGTATTCAGCATGGTTTTCCATGGGATTTACAGTGTTATTTGGCAGAGATCAAGCATATTACAGAATTAAAGATCAAAATTTTTACTGTAAAGGTGATGTGTTACTTATCAAGAGAGACTTACTGTGAAAGTCCTGAAAAGAAAATAGCCTGTTATGAATTGTACTCATGTAAAATTTAGAAAGTAGAAGGGCATTGTAAAGAATACGTATGATGTACTCCTACTCAATAATAATGGCTAATACCCACGTGCTGCTCAACTGATGAACAAGATCATTTGGAGTATTGGGTCCAAAACATGATTTCTGGTGACACTGAAAGTTACTGGCATTGCTTTTTCATCATTTAGGGGGATCTGAGAACCCATTATGTTAGGTTGCTAATTTGTTGGCTGAGGATTTTATTGATCTTAAGGTGATGAGCCCGATCTAGTTGTTGGAGTGATGTTTAATGGTTTAAAACGTGTATAGATCTATAGAGATCTTCCTGTCCTTCACTTCAGAGGAACATGGAGGATTTTGGATAGTTCGTGTAGTTCTAAAAGGGATACAGAGTATGTGGCACACACTGTCTTAGAAAAATTGCTGTTGCCAGTGGAATGTCTTCAGTAAATAGCATGAGCATATTTATGAACTTTTATTTTGCCTGGCTTATGCTAGTGGAACAGGGGAAAGTGTGCCCAGGAAAACACTGATAACAAGGACTGAATCAGAATTAAAAACTCTTTAAAAATGTGACTCCTCTGAGAATGCTCAGGAGGACAATTTGATCTGCTGAGAATCTCAACAATTTGCTCATCTCTGGATACTTTAAGTAAAGCTGAAGACTTAAGTAGTGATAATATTGTATCATGTGCCATAAAATTGCTCTTGGCCTTTGAAGTGGCAGCACTAAAAAATGCAAGTACTAAACTGGGGGGACTCAAATTGGAGCCTAATAAAATATCACCCCGTGTTTGTTCCTCGTATAGAACAATGACCTCTCATAAGCCATTGCTTTCTTACTTTTCTAAGGGTTACTCTGTTGCCTTGATTCCTTCCCTGATTATCTTGAAGCCTGTCAAGTTGGAAAGCTCTCCCCTCCCTTGCTCTTTCTTCCTAATAGACATGAAACAGTCCAGTCAATAATATTTTACTTGTCTTCCCACTGTGTGTCTCTTCCTCTGATCAGTTTAGGCGGGTTTGACTGCAGAAAGTCAGAAGGGAGGTTAAGATCTGAAAGTTCAGCCAAATGTTATCAGCCACAGAGATGTTGCTAAGGGAAAGGCCTTACAGCCCCTAAGACCGGAGCCAATAATAGCTGCACATAACTGATAACATCAACAGCTGTCAAAGATCCAGGCATTTGTGGTTCGTCTGTAAACTCAAACACCTGTATTCAGTCAAGCTTTGATTGTTATCCCCTCTTTTCCTGTCATTTTGATTCGTTCCTTGAAGGTGCTGCCAGGATATTCTAAGCTGCTAGTTGATTTATAAAGTGAAAGAGCCCTTCGAAAGTTTGGCACAGTTTGAAAAATCGACTGAGGCTTTCATTCATAGGGTGACAAGTTACTTTGACATTGATATTGACAGTATTCTTTTAATTAAGTTTTAGACGATGTAAGGACGGGTTCAGATCCTTGAAAGCACGGGTTAAAAGTACGTTAACAGCTTCAGCATGTGTCACTTAAAAGAACATTATGTACTTTAAGACGGTTTCTTTTGTGATGAATTAGATCAAAGTGACTAATAAACATTCTCCATGAAAGCTCTTCAGAACACAGTATATATGTTTAAGATATTTAAAAGATAGAGTTCTGAGGATCAAACTGTAAACTAAGCTAAAATATCTTAAATGGACAGCTGATACTGTTGTCTCACTACTATAAATTAATATGTAGCACAGAAAAAAAGAGTTTTATATTTTTAATGGGTATTTCATGGTAAATTATGCAAGGGTAGTTCTCCTTTACTGATCACATAGGGAATTGCGCAGAGATGTGTATACTGCAAACTGATAATATGTGCACTTTTGAATGGCAGGGCTAAATGGTAGGATCAGATATGTAAATTATTATTATTTTGAATTAGTGCAAACTGCTGCAGTTCTAGTGAATTCCTCTGGCACATGCTTTATAGTGAACTTGAAGTCACTGAGAGGCATGGCTACAGTCAAGTGTAATGGAGTTTAGTATTTTGGTTATGTCCCTGTAGTCTTTCTCCCCCCTACCACCCCTCACCCCCCAACCACTTAATTTCCTTTCTTACTCATCTTTCTTACTTGCAACTTTATTTTAAAGAAGCGATATGTACTGCAGTGACAGTCAAGAAAAACAATTATTTATACTTCTAGACTAATTGTCTATTCCAGGAAGAATATTTTCAGCTAGTGTAAGGTGCCTTTAGAAGTGAGGCGATTTCTTTTTAAAAGATATTGTGGTGATGAAAATGATACAAATGTTATAAACAATTTGATGGCAGGGGTTGCAAAGACTGGTTTTTGTCTCATAAATATTATTGTTTTCTGTCTGCAGTTTTATAAGACCAATCTTTTGCAAGCTAAGTTCAGAACATGTAGTGAACTTGCATGTAGGGCTGAGGGACGTAGCTGAGGAGCTTTGAGTTATCAATAATCATAACTGCAGAGTCGTGCAACTGCAAATTGCAAACTGATTTTTGCCAATTATTATTCAACAGAGCAATACAGAAAAGGTAACAGAGAAGCCTAGTTCTTAGTCAAATAACTTTTTTTGATGGGATTTGTTATTATTCCTTGATTGAAGCCTGTTTTTACTCCTCAAGTTGCAGGAATTCAGATAAAAAAATGAAATGTTGGGAACCTTAAAGTCTGTGAAAAATACCCATGTAAAACTGTACTGCTTTTGTAACACAGAGGCAGTAAAAAGAAAGTAAAGAGTAAGTCCAGTATATTTTAGCAGATGTATCCCATGTGTTTACATTTATTTTTATGTAAAGTCAAAGCCAGAATTGGAAGCTTATACAGTGCCACTGACTCCTGTTCTACTGTAGCTGCCTATCAAGTTACTATCCATATGAAAAGTACCCATCAAGGTAAATTTACAAATACTAGTCTCAATTCCTTATTCATACTGGTTTTGTAAAATTCATACTTCATGGTATTGAGTGGGATCTCAAACATATACCTTGACTTTCTTGAAATAAAGGTCTTTGAATTTTTTTGTCAGAAAATTAATAAAAAGCTAAAAGAGAATGGAGCAGATCAAAGCTAGTCTACTGTCATTATTATATAAACACAGTAATTTTTATAGGCTTTGGATGTGGTAATGGCTCAGGCAGTGGTTTATCTTTAAGAGTGTGAACTCTGACTGTTGGGAAGATTTTTGCACTTGGAGCTGATCATGTGCTGTAGGAGTTAGAGACTTTGATATGGGAAAGACAACAGAAATATTACTTCAGTAGTATACAGCAGTCCTTCAACCTTGGCAGCATGGGAATATGCTCATAATACTTCTAGCATCCTTTCTGCAGTGGAATTTGTATGGCATCCCGGTTTTCTGAAATTACACTAAGATTCCTGGATGTTTCTGTTGGGAAAAGTAAAGTGAAGAGTTTTCCAGGGTGCCTTTTCCATTCCTCTAGCTATCAACTGATCAGGTGCCAGGCTTGAATCTGTTTACAATTCTAAAGACTCTGTTACAGCTCACGCAGGATTGCATAGAGGCTTGCTGTTTATTACGGCTTGCTAACCCACATCAGTAAGTACTTTGAAGCTTGTCGTATTCTCAGTAAAATTAAGCATGTTTGAAAAATCTTACAGAAAATCTTAACATTTTATTAATTTCAGTCTTTGTAATTATGAACTAAACTTTGACCCAGTTTTATCCCATAGTGTTAGTAACATTAGTTTAAATGAATGAAAGAAATGCAAGCTTCTATTCTCTCCTGAAAATAATACATCCAACCTTCTGAAAAAATCTTGTTACTGGTCACTTCAAAAGAATCAGTATATTTTTTCCACTTATGTTTCACCACATCTGGAAACCGAAGCAAATATTTTGAAATTCAATGAAAATATACGAGATAGTACATTTTTAAGAAGCTTACTTTTATCTGCATTTTGTTATGTACTGGGACACTTTTCGAGTGACTTTATGAAGGGCAAGAAGTCAAGGCTGATATGCAGTTAAAATAGTAAAAGCATTGGGATTAAGACAAATGCAACCAAGGAATATGCACTAGGTTAGAGCAACTACCGGTTTTATTAGATTGTTGTTGGTAACATGTCGGTTTTGCCTATCTAATACTATGCTGTGAGGATTAGGTTATATGACTTTTTAATATTTATTTGCTCTCACAAGTACTTTGTGATGTGAAATGTGGTTGTACTGAAATGATGCAAAAATAATTCCAATTGATTAGACTTTTTTATTGCACGTAAGTATTCTAGCTAACCTCTTGCCTACTGCAGAAACGGTCAAAAAAACGAGTCCTCCTTTGAAAACATTTTACTGTGAATGTAACTCTCAAGCTCTCAAAGCTCAGTCCTCAGCCCTTTTATTCACCCAACTTATCTATATTATGTTCTTGAAAAACAGAGTTTGTGAGATAGTTGTGAAATTAAACTTGCAATGAACCAGTCTGTCTGTTGTCTGTTACCTGTCTTCCATATATATAAGTGTGTGTGTGTAGATATAGGGTGAGAAACTGGGCAGATGTAATGTAGGACCTACATGAGACCCATTTTTATTTAGAATGACAGCAGGAGCCAGTGTGAGGTGATGGAATGCTTCAAATGACAACACAGCCTTAAATGTTAAGGCAGCTAATTTGAGCACCTATTTATTGATTGATTTTAATTAGAATTGAAATTTTTCAAAATAAATTGCTTTGGAAGTATGGCAGGTCCCTGGCATGAAGGTAAATTTTTAGCATTAATCTTCTACGCTATGCATTTACGCTGTGTACACCAGAGACCTAAAGTATTACCAGGTCAGTTCAGAAATACATTAACTCTTTACTGTGGTACCATTGAGGTCGAGGCCCCAATCCTACTAGCTCCCTTGTAAGACAATAGTCTTACATTTATACATTGAAGCAACTGAGGCTGTGCATAGTGACATAGATTGTCTATTCATTCTTAAGAGATGGAATTTTTAATGTCCTGTTTTCCACATGTGATAACTGAGGGAGGGAACTAAAGCATTTCAGTGAACGTAAGATGGATTTTTGGTAGGGCAAAGGTTAAATTTCATGGTTTCCTGTCTTCCAGTATTTATTCCTCTAAAACTATGATTTATTTGGAAAGATGTTTTCTGTCTTTCTAGCAATATACCAGCTGAAGTGAAGTATGCGTGCATACTATTAACTTCTTATGGGGCACTCATAAAATTCCAGGTAAGTGGGAATCATGTGACTGGCAAGGGGATAAAAGTTCTCTACACCATTCTGCTTTAAAATGGAATTATTGTGCCACCTAATTTGTTGTTTTTCTTATTTCTTACAGAGAAAAAGAAAATTGCGTGACAAAGGTTAATATAACAATCTTCTCTTATTACAATGATTTATGTATGCTGAGCATTAACAGCAGAATGTCATCCAGCTCTACTTTAATTTGCAGACATCTGGATTTCTCTTTGTTGGGATCACAGTGGTAGATGACAAAGCTGTACTCTGGAGGAATAGGAGAGAACACTGTCATTCATAGCTTGTTATACCACAAACACTGAACTCTTAACAGTTATCTCTGGCAAGTCAGTGGACTTCAAAAATAGAGCTCTGTTTTTATCCAAATGATCCTCACTGTTGAAATACATGGGGAAGAATGTTATATTCATCTTAAAATTATTCTGATCGTATAATATGTCAAATGACTGTAGATAGTGGTTAAAACAACCTAAACGTGAATTCTCCTGCAATTTTAATTCGGAGGTGTCAATTCTGCAATTTGCAATGATTATGGTTTAAAGCAGCCAGTTTTGTTTCTTTCTGTAATGTAAGATATATTTTATGTTTTAGAAATGTTTGAAAAGTGGAGGGCAGGGTAGTTTGATTAAAGTAAAATGCATTTTGACATGTTTGAATCGATTGTAATGAGAATTTTTCATTTTATTGGTGTTTTAACCCAGAATGATCTTGGTGCTGTGCAAAGGTATGGCTTGTAAAAACAGTATTTCATTATACTGGGTATCACTGCTCCCTGTGTAGATCAGCCACCTCTGACATGAAATGCAGATTTCGAACATTACACTTCAATGGAAAATGATCATTTAGCAAAAGGAATATTCTTATCCGAGAAATAAAATGAAAATTTTTCTCTTGCATTAAATAAATATGAGCTGTAAGTTAACCACAGTGTGAATGCTTACAGGAGCCACAAAAAGTATCTTAGCATTTTTAAGCACCTGCAATCATCAGTTATAATTCCTCTAACATCCACAGGGTTTGCTTGCTTCTCCCCTACCTCATTTATGACATCTGGTAAGATAATAGTTTGTAAGTTGAAAAGGATCCTGTTGTTGATGGACAACCTTACTGATCATATCAAGTAACAGGTAAAGTATGGAGGGAAGAAATGATGTTTCATATATATACTAGAATTTTCTAGAAGATGGAAGAGACACTTTCAGAAAAGTGATTCTCTCAGTTGTTCTTGGATGGTGCAGTCTTGTTTTGCAGGTTGGTTGGTTGGTGGGGTTTTTTCTTTTAAAGAGTCTGTGGCTATGTGTTAAATTTTTCTGCTTCACAAACTCTAATAAAGATCTGGTGCAGAAGAATGTTTAACAACTCCAAAAGCATCCTTTTAAAATATGACTCAAAGTTTAATCCTTTTGTATTTTGTTTATACATGAATACGGTTAGCTCTTAGAATGCTTTACCCAGCATTTAGCATCCCCACATAGTTTTGAATTCATGGTTCAATTCCTGTAAAATACAGTGGTAATAACTATACCAAAATCTTTTCAACAAAACCCTTTCCAGTGTCATCTCAAAGACTTTTAACAGAAGGGGGAAAATCTAATTTCTAAATTCACAGGATACAGTTTATGACCCTCCTTGACTTGGAAAATGGATGGTGACTGCCAGAGTCTGCACGTTTTTTGTGCCTGTTGTCTCTTTACCTTCTGATTAGTCACAGAAAGCTCCTGCCTTTCTGGGTCTGTTTTTGCTTTTTATTTGGAATGTTTTCTTTGGATAAGTGCGGTTGAGCTGGTACAGGTAGTGGGGTCTTTTGATGCCTTCCACTCAAGATCATTGCTGTAAGGTAACAGGTATAGATCTAACGTGTAAGGTTTGTGTTGTGGGTGTTTTGTTTGTTTTAATCTCTCCTGCCCCCCAGGCTGCTGAGTTGGCTTGAATATATACGTTGCTTAATTTTCATAATACCTTTTTTTCCTCACACCTGAAGAGTCACTATAGGCTCCTGTTATGTAACAAAGAGTATTTGACTTGGTCTTCTTACCTACAGAACAATGTTTCTTGGAGTAATATATCTGGTTTTTGATAGAATCAGTTAATTGGATTAATATGATTGCAGGAAGCTTCCCTGCTCAGATTAAAATGTAACTTGGAAACTCTTGAAGTGAAGACTGACATTCACTTAAAATAATAGAGACCATGAGAAGCAGAGAAGAATTTTTTCTTATAATTGTTTTGCTGTGGTCAGTATGCCTGTGCGAGAAAAATCTAAACTATTCCTATAATAAAGGTAGTTATCAGAAACATATTTTATAGTGTAACTGAAATGGTAAATTGGGGTGTAAGAAAAGAGCACAGACTGTTCTTCTGTTTGAAATAAAATCATTGTTCCGGGACATATGTTTCGTGTGTAGCTAATCTGTGCAGTTGGCTACTGCTTGTTATTTAACACTCAGTGTGCTTTGTAAGCACACTGATATATTAATCAAATCAACATTATTTTGCTTCCATACAAAACTTACTCTGTCATCTATAGACTATTTTAAAAAAAGGAAAAAAAATGGCAAAGTCATCTAGTTTTGCAAATGAAGACAGATAATTTATCACCAAAATTATCTTAAGAATATGTATATATGAAATAACTTCTTTTTGGGGTAAAAAAAAAACCCAGAAAAAACCCCCACACATTGGAGATCTAAACTCTGTGAAACACAGGATGTGTTGGAATTTGGAATGCACACCTCATCAAAGAAAACACTACGCGCTTGTCTCCCCCCCTTTTTTTTTTTTTAAGGTTTTTCCAGGGAAAAGCTTCCTAGAAACCTTACCTGTGCTTCCCTGGTAAATGTTTCATGAGCTTTCTGAATCCAGCATGTATGTTGGCTGACACTTAGATAATATTGTTGAAAATCTTTTAGTTATATTAGTCTTGCAGTCTTGAACAATGCTTGTTTTACTTACAGACCATTGCTGTTGTGTGCAAAAAATTTGGGGAACATTTTTCTTATTACGAAGTGAAGAAGAAAGTATTTCTGACTTTCTTTAAGAAAATCAACTATAAAAACCTTAGGACTAAATATAAATAAGAAATTAAAGAGAAAAGATGCATCTGGCGCTATTCAACAGAAGACCTTTTTGTGCTCACAGAAATAAATTTCAGAGATGTTACAACTATTTTCCTCCTTATTATCAAGTACATAGTTAACTTGTTGTACTTAGCAATTCACGAAAAGGAAATTCTGCTGACTGACAATAACCCCATTGCAGAAAAAAGAGAAATCTGAACTCTCTCTGTTTCGGAGATTGTGAAATAAAAATAGATATTTTTATGAAATAACTCCTGACTTATCCCCTCATTCTCCCTATGACCCTTATTCCCTCTTATCAAAGTAAAATAAAGCCCTTTCCAGCCTAACGTCATGTTACAGCATTAGTGTGATTCCTTTAGTAATTAATAGAATTTAGGCTCCAGCATAGTCAGTTTTGATTAAGCAAACATTAAATTAATTCAATCTACAAACACTTAACTCTGTTAGAACTATTGAGGGGGGAAGCATTTGGATGGACGGCAGAACGCATCTTCATCGGATTGCTAGCCACCTCAGAGTAGTTAACAGTCAGATCAATACAGCTCCTAGAGCTATAATAAAATGGCTTCGACAAGCTCATCTGTGGCTGAGAACACAGTATACACATTGATTTCCTGGCCTGATATAACCCATTTACCTATTCAGCTAGTCCGTTAAGGAAGGTGTAAGGCTACAAAGGCCCAAGGGAGCAATGATGCCTGTAAGTAGGTTAGCAAATACTTGGAAATGTCTTAATTTGTTTTACAGTTACTACTTCAGGGAGAAATTTTTTTTTAATTTTTTTTTTTTAAAGGGAAAGGTTTATATGTAATTCCTTATTCTTTTGCAATGGTTTTTAAGTTGGGAAATATATAGTGCTCTGTGCTCCATTTCTGTCTTTATAAAGGTCCTCTCCGTTCTACTAACTTGGGGGTTTGAGCATTTGTGATCCCAAAACTCTGACTTATCACACTGCCAGCTTTGAAATGTACGAGTTATAAAGAATATGCCAAGCCAAAACTTAACCACTATCTGTCATCCTCTATTTTTTCACTTACTTGGCTTGCTTTCTTGAATCTGATGAAGTAAAAAGCAATAGAAAGGGAATTTATATATGGGAGTACGTGAATCAACATTACATTGTTCCAAGCCAAGTTCTTGCACTACTTTTTGGTTATCTATTTATTACAGCTTTCTGAGTTCTACACTGCAGAAATGGAGCTGGAAAAGTGCTTCTAGTCCAGCTGCACTATCAGATTCTGCTGAATTCTATTCTGCTTTTGCAAGTGAACCTGTGGGTACAGAAGAACAGGAGAGGAGGAGAAGCAACTAGTACTTGATGCTGGCTGCTGGTAAATACTGAATTTGAGTGTTCCAACTGAAGCTATTCTGCAAAAACAGTCTGTTAAGCGGCTTAGAAAACTGTTAAATTCTTACCTGAGCTCTACTTTCACATCATGTGTTAAGTGGCCAGTATACTTTCTAGTAGCATTTCTCATGCATTTTCAAACGTTGTAACATGTAGAATGTAGAAATTAGTAGCAAAGAGTGGTATTTTTGATACTGTGTCCCCAAAGTACATGTCAAGGTATGTGAAAAAGCTGTTTTCAACCTAAGTGCAAATGTTTATTCATTTAATTGCTCTCAAACACAATTTTTGTTTCCGTTCCATTAATGACTTGTTTTATTCCCTCCGTGATTCTGTACTTAGCGGGTGGATACTCAAACCATTCATGAGGAAAGATATATTGAAAAAGACAGAATGGTAAAGCGGCTGATAGGCAGTTATTAGATTCAGATAAACTGTAATCTTAAGTCATCTTATGAGCCTGCTAATTACACAATGACATTACCTACATAGAGTGCCATTGCTTTGTTAACATGTTATGCAAGGTCCTTTATTAACACTGCAAGAAAGGTCTTCCTCTCATTAGATGGTTATGCAAAACTATAATTATACTTGCCTGTGAAAAACGGTGAAGTTATGAAAGGCTTGCTTCTTGAGGGCTTTACTTTTTTTTTTCCCCCTTGCAGATTATAATCACTCTTTCTGTGGAGCCAGGATGACACAGTTTAAAGTAAGAAATTTGTTTCCATCTAAGGTAGAAATCAGTAATCTCTTTATCTTTTTGCTAAGGTAACTATTATCTGTGTTATTGTAACATTAAAATAAAAAACATTCTGTGATAACTCAGCATATGTAATTTGAAGAGAAACTTGGGTGCTGTCACTGAGGACAGAATTAGCAGTGAATGACTAAAATTTAAAATTGCTTTTTAATATAAACATAAAATATTTTGGATGTAATAATTACTAGTGGTTTCAACTAATACACTCTTATAAAAACGCTTTTTTTTTTTTTCCTTGATGCAGCTTTGCATTTTCAGGTTTGTAACTGTGATATAACCCCCTTGTGAAAATTCTGCAATGCTCCTAACGTCTTCAATACTAATGTCACATTCACCTATAAAAAGCATGATATGACTGTTTATAGCCTTACATAGGCAAAGGAGGGATTTCAGATAATTTTTTTACCTGTGACAGTATGAGTGCAAATCTTCACCCCTGCCCTTTTAAAGGCTTATCTGGACATGAGTTCTTATTTCTTCCTAAATTTGGACATTTGTACAGACCTGGCTATCCTGGGATACTTTCTGGTGATCAGGTAGTCAGAATTACTTTTACAGTTCCGCAAGAGCGTGTGTAGATTTTATTGACTTAATTTGTATTTTCCCCATTTTCTTTTGCAAGAAAAGCCTGTGAAGCTCCTCCTTAAAGCTTTCTTTTCCAGACTGGACACACTACAGGAGGATTTAATGTTCTGTATGGGCGTTTCAGATGGAAATGGTCACACTTGGGGGCGGAAAGATTTTTGTTTCTGTTGCAGTAGTATCTGACTATGTTAATAGGTTTGTTGTCCACATAAATTTTGCACCTGGTGTGAGAATCCCTATCTCTAAAATCAAGCTATTTTATATTGTACATCTAATTATGGATCAAGGGCCATAAATTTATGCTACCAAGTTTCAGAATTTAGTTGCAGCATTTCGATTGAACAATGCGTGGTTTTTAAACTAATGATGTAAACTAGAAGCACTACTACTTTTACTTTGATTATGAGATGAAACGAGGGTAATTGCAGTTCGAAGACAGTGCTCTTATAAAATTTACACTATGCTTGTAAGAACAATGAGCTGCACAATGAAGATATTTTGAGGAAGACAGAGGAGTCCTTTGTCTGGTATGGTAATTGAAACAGGTTTGTGCATATCTTTTATGTCATTGGCTTCAGGTTGTCAGGTAACAATGTTGTACTCTAAGTCATTCGTGAGGGTTTGAGGCGTGTGCAAGGATTATGGACAGTGTACATATAGTTTCAGGGTACAAAAAAGGTTTAGTGGACAGTGAGCAGCTGATGTTCCTTTGTGGTTATCCTAAAATGTAGAGGAAGCAAAATGAAATATAGCAGAAGAATATATAGCGTATGATACATTACAGAAAAGGCAATCAAGTGTGAAATGACAGCAAGAGAAGCCAAATGAGAACAGGCAACTGACGAAGACTTAGTGGAATTGAGGAAATACACCTGGGTTGCAGGCTAGGAACAGACTAGAAAATGTTATGCCACTCAATGCAAGTGGAAATGAGCATTTCGGAAAAATTTAATTTTTGAGAGATAAGAATATTGGTACTGTGAAACTTGAAAGTGTAAATTGAGAGACTTGCTTTATGAGACATTTGGTGGTCATTAACAAAGAATGGAAGTGAAATCAAGAGTGTGAATTAACGTTGAACACTTCAATAATGAAGCAGAAGAGTTGTGGAAGAACTTCTAGGATGGTCTCCTGGCAGCCTGGCTAGTAAGCCCTGAAATAATGGGAGAAGGCGTTACCTTGATAAACCACGCCATTTTTTTAATACTCAGGCTCCTGTTTCCTTTTACACTTTCACAATAAGCATTTAGTTTACTGGTTTAAACAATCAGGGTGATCATGTTTTTCACAACATGTGGATTAACATTCTTCATTGTCTGTGGCAATAGACCACATTTATTTCAAGCGAGTTCAAAGGCGGGCTGAGACAAAATGGAATATGACATAGAACACTGATACTGTTGTGGCCTCAAGCAAATGTAGAAGTTGTACACCAAAACACAACATTGCTAAAGGCAACCAGAACAGTACTAGCGCAAAACCTAATAGGCTGGAATAAAACCCCCACTAAGAATATCCCTAATGGCTTACAGGAACGCACCTCACTGTGCCAAGGGCGAGTGTAACTCAGCTGCAGGACAGGACTGAAAGGGAAACTAACACGAACAAGTGGGAAAAGTCTGAGTAAGGAAGTTATCTTAAAAATCAAGCGAAGACAAAAAGGACACATAGATTGAGGAACATTGACCAGAAGTCTTGTCTTTCAGTATAACTCCTTTGTGCCTTTGAAGATACTGGGCATAGTGTATAGCTTCTTAAAACAAATATGCTCCATATTAGGGATGAAAAGAATGAAAAAGCGTATGACAAGGTTAAAGGTTTGGACACACGAATTTTTTAAGTATGTAGTTTTATCCTGGGCCATCAGGTTAAAACATCAATGAAAAGTTAAAAAACGGTTGAAATCAGGAAGCTCATGACTTCCTTTTGTAACTTATCTTGTAACCTAATATTTTCATGAAAAATTCCATTCTTTGCCAGTCCGGGAGTTTTAGAAGAGTACATCTGCAAAATTTGAGGTGGCAAATAGATAGCTAAGTATCTCTCTGCTTTCATATGGAATCATTACGTAATAGGAGACCTCAGAAGTTTGACATCAATGAAGAATTTTGGAAAAAACTGGAAAGACAGTGCTGTTTGAAATAGCAGATATTTGGATCATTCTGGGAGGCAGAGGATATGCCAAGTTTTGCTCAGGTTTTGCTGTATGAATAAAGTCATATGGGATTGCATGTGATCTGCTCAAGCGTGGCCAAGTTCTATATATGTTGATGCTACATTTTCTGTGTGGGCTGACTCTTACCTGCAAGTTAACATGGCTTTGTTTCGATTAAATGCTTTGCAAATCTTCACAGACCTTCAGACCATTTTGGACGATTTGAGTTTTTGGGGGCTGAACTTGTGATTTTCATGTGGCTTAGAGCGTCTTTGTGAATACTTTGCATGGGGTTTTTTTGTCAGTCAGTGGCTTAGATTGCAAATATAAGTGATTTAACTTTTGCTTGAATAGTACCCATCATATAAGCCAAGACATTCTTTTAATAAGTGAAACTAATAAATAAAGCAGAAGGATTGGAGTCAGCGGGTCCAGAGCCCTGCCGTCAGTCTGACTCAACTCAAGCAATTACCTAAGTAATGCAGCAATAAACAAAAAGAAATCAAATGGATTTTTCACTTCAGGATTTAAAAAAAAAATGTTTTGTTTCTTTTATCCTTGACTTCTAAGGCCACAGCCACACACAGAGCTAGGGCAGCAATTGCACCTCACACTTCATAGAGCAAGGCGTACGTACTGCCTGGGAAATAAAACATCTTACTTTAAAATAAATAAGAAAAAAAGCAGTCTGAAAATTAATAACAAGGAAAGTACATTTTCTTTCTTTCCTTTCCTCCTCCTTTCCTCCTTCCGAGCCCTACAACATATAAAAGAAAAGCAGTTATTATGCAACAAAAAAAATAAATAATTTCAAAGGCAATGAAAGCAGGATTCAAAAACTGAGGCATAGAAGAGTGAACTTCTGCATGCATGGCTGTGATGTATGACCAGAGATGGTATGCTAATTTCTGTGGTGAGAAATTGCATATGTAAAGATTCATTCATCAAGAATTATACCAGTTTTAAGTGAAATGTTCTGGGGTTAAATGTAACCTTATGCTGTGTTTGACTAAGATTTGGTAGGTAGCTCCAGATCGTGCATTTTAACTCAGACTCCCAGTTCTCCAACTTGTTTCTTTTTACTAGGGGGTAAAGGTTTTGTATTTTTGTATTAAATACCACCTTCCTTTTAACTCAGTTGCTCTTTCCTGAGAAGTGGAGATAAAGATATGACCCTCTTACTGTTCTCCACAGTTACTTTAGAGAATGCATGGGAAGTTGTAGTCCCTGATGTCTTCCCATGGCCAAAAGTCTCAGCATTGAAGATGGCTATGGAGCAGATAGAGAGACCTTATTCTCATATGTGACAATTAGCCTTCTAAAGTATACACATTAAAAAAAAAAAAAAAGTTAAAGTAGGAGAGCTTTTTTTATTCCTCAAATTTATGTATGCTCTTAAAAGAATAGTTTTCAGAAGATGGTCTTTTTTTCATGTTTTTTCCCAGGTCAGTTATGCATATGGTAGTGCATTGCAGTATAACACAGGCACAGTTTTGTGACTGACAGTTCCTAGTGTGAGATACAAACCTATTTCTTATACCATACATGTTTCTGTGTTGGAGTTTTTATTTTTATTTTTATCTTTATTTTTACTCTACTAAGTACACGGCCATATTTTTTGCTTGCAATTTTGAAATATGTCCTGAATTCTCCTTTTCTCTTATCTCCCCTCCCTGTTTTTAGGAGGAAGGACTGTTCTATTTGGTAGGATTTTAACGATTGCGATTAATGATATAAGCAGAGCTATAGGCAGCTGATAGCAGCAGCAGGTAGTATGGATGCGATTGGGATATGGAAAACTGTTTTCCCAGCCTCTCTTTCCCAAATAATATCTATGGGAACAGGGAGCTTAATGAGCTGGTGATATTACAGGATGTGTAGGCGGACCTTTCTGTTATCTGTTTGGTTCTGGAGAAACACTCGATCACAATAAGAATTGGCACTGGAAATTTGGCAGAATGCAATGCCGCCCTAATGACATGATTTAGAATGAATATTTCAATTTTGGTGCCAGAATATAGTAACTAGTGGATGGAATTGCTCATAAAGCATTCAGCAGCCCCATTAAGACAGGTCATATTGTCTGCAGGCAGAAGTAAGCTTGGAAGATAGATCTTTCTCTCTCCTTAGAACTGTTGTTTAAAGAATAAAATCCAACATCTGGTCCTCATTTAAAGCCTTGTCCGTGCTGTGGAATTAGGGTCTTAACTAATTATTTGTATGTTTTCAGTTCGGTTTCTAGCAGGTAATGGAGCAGCCCATAGATGTCTTCGTTAATCAGGTGTATACCACAAAGCCTAAGGTAATCGAGCCAGTTCCTTAAATGTGTGCTTACCTTTAGGTGTACAAGTAGTAAAAGGAACTGAAACGGGATTACTTTAGTTTCATAGTAAAGACTGTTTCTTCCTAATTTATGTTGAAGTGGTAATCATCTAAGTTACATAGTAAATAAAATTGCTTCTAGTTGTTTTGCTTTACTAGCGTGACCAAAAAGGACATGCATTTTTTTGGTGGTGATAAAGCAAAACAGGGGCTCTTAAAACACAAAATCTCACGCTCTCTCATATAGCCTATCCATATAGGTTTTAAATGTATAGGTTATTTATTTGAAAACTTAATGTGCTATGTCCTGAGGAATATAATTTAGTAACCATCTTTTTCTGCCAGTGTCATGTCTTTCCATGGAGAAAACAATTTCTTTTCTTTGTTATCTTCCCCCATGTACTCATGGATCACTCTAATAAAACTAATAATAGAAGTTTAATATGTACAAGATTCCTGTTCATGTCTTTCGCAGTGAGTAGTGTAAGAAGAAGGTATTGATACCAAAATTAATACAAGAAAAACTAAAAAAAAATGTTTACTTAAACGTATTTCAGTGGTTTTTATTAAACTGCCTCCCAGGTAATGCTACAGTGAGAGAAGCATTCTTGCACATGCATAGAGATGTCATGCTGAGCTTTGCTGCGATGTTCTGGGGCTGCCTCAAAACTCTGCACTGCTATTAGAGTAGAAAACATGTAATGTATTATTTGGTTTGAAACCATAAAAATGATTTTTGTTTGTCATGCTATGCTCTGCATGGTCTCGAGGTACTTTGCTGTTTAACTCAAATTTCAGATCCTTATGGCATATGGTAGAAATGTTACAGTTGTTTTTTTCGGGTTTGTTTTTTTTTCTTATCTACATAAACAACATAACTTTGTCAGAAAATTGAAAACGTGCACTTTGTCCCATCAGCTAAAATGGGCTGTCAGATAATGCTTTCTTTTCTCCATTGCATCAGATGAATGATGTAAATGGTTTTTGGCTTTGGAGTTTTTTTGCAAGGCACTAGAGTAAATGATCAGAGTAGTAACATTTTTAACCTTATCTATCATACTGAAACATTTTTTCTGCCTCCAATAAAACATGTCAGAGTCGATTAAGGACATTCTTCAATGAGGTATAATTCACAGATTTTAGTAGCGAATCCAAGAGCACTGAAGTATTAAAGAGGCTGTGAATACTTAATTACGGATATGTTGCCATCCTACCTTTTACTGAATTCCCTTAACACTTTGGTGCTCTGTATCTGAAAATGCTCTTTTCCTCTGATGGTGAAGTAAAAGGAAAAGCCAGGTACAATGGCAGAGCATATGTCACATTGTATCTAGTGACAGTGCAGTGAGAGATACTGCTGTTCTAGTACATTCAGCTGTGCTTATCTGGTACATGAGTGCACATTACTTTCCATGGGCTTGGATCACTTTGGACAGTATCATTAAATGCCACGTCATTACCTGTTATGGAGTAGTGCTTTTGCTTGAAGTGCCTCCTGGGATACATGCAACAGTAGGAAGAATGATGGGTAAAGATGGAAGCAGCATTAAATTTTCAATGGAAACACTATTGACTTTGACTTTTCAGAAGCCTTATCTGTTAGATGGTGTTTGTCACAGAACCTGTAAAGCTGTGGATGTTCGTCAGTTGAAAGTTGCAGGCAGTTGAACGATATGGACAGGTGAAGGCTCCAGAGGGATCAGCTGGGCTAGCATCGAGCTGGAGGGGGTAAATTGAAGGTTTATTTATCCAATTCACTGTCAAGGTCAGCTTGCTGGAGAGCTGTCCTATGTGTGCTTACAAAATGCCAAAATCCTGGCAAATTGTCTGAAAGAGCTTCCAAATCACTGACCTTTGTACAGCTCACATCAACATGCCAATGTCTTTTAACAATATCCTTAGAGTGCATTAAATAGTTTGTAAAATCATGCTTTTAATGTCAGCAGAAGTAACTTTTTATTTTCAGCAATAAGGAAAAAATAAAAGATACCTAATGATGATAGAAAGAAACATATGAAATGGAGAAGCCGTTTCTTCTGAAATAAGACTGTTAGTGTCTACTGCTTTTTTAGAGCGTACTTCAGAGCATGTTTTAGAGAGGCTGTTGTTTCTCTTCCTCTCCAGATAAAACATATAAAACACTGAGATGTTTTTTTTTCCTCTGTCAAATACATGGTATTTAGTGGTTTTCTTTTGTAGAACCTAGGTTTTTCAGTGTCTCATTTTTAAATTTGTCTTTAGCCTTGTTTTACTCTTTCAGGTGTTACCCAGATTTTAAGCTAATCAGGGTTTGATTTATTCTTTTTGTTAGCTACGAGTTTTTAAATGTCTTGTTTTGTGGGTTTCTACGGTAGTTGTGCTAGATGTCTACTGAAAACAGGTCAAGTGGTTTTTTTTTTACCTATAGCTAGGTATACCTATAAGAGGGTTATAGGTATCACTTTGGCAACTACATAGTCTTTTAAAAGGGATTTTTTTGTATGCAGGAATCCTTTTGCATATAAGGAGTATTATTCTCCGGATAATACCTGCCCCTAGAATTTCTATCCGGGAAAAAGTGGGATATACCTTTCTTAGTTTACTGTGAAGCACGTGCCGTCCTGTTATAAAGCTATTTAAATTGTCTACGTTTAACTAAAGTAGAAAGAAAATAAAAGCACAGTGGGATTAACCATAATTGGCTTAGTCTTATAAAGGGATGGTGGTACATTTGAGTATTTTAGTGAATATGATTTTTCACTTGCTTTGCAGTAGATCTTGCTGCCATTTAAATAGGCAAGACTTGTTACTGTAGCCAAATGAAAGTCTGATATATGTTGAGCTTTTGGTTTACATTTTGGTATTTTGCAGTGTACTTATGGGTTTTTTCTTTTCCCCGCTTTTTCCCCTCCATTTGTTAATGAGATATCCAAACAGGTTTTTTTTCTGTATCTAACTCTGCAATTTTCTTTTTTTTTCCCCCATATCTTTTGTTACCACTCTGTACAAATCCAATTTTGCAAGTCAGCTCAACTTGCATTTTCCCCAGAAATGAGCATTAATGCCAATGCACTATATGGCTCTTATGGCATGGGTGAAAATAGTGAAATTATTGGCTTGGAATGGATGAAGTGGAAAATCAATTCTAGCCTTATTTTGAGAATATTAATCTGAAACTTTTATACTA
The DNA here is from genome assembly GCA_013398295.1 of Chionis minor. Classification (NCBI taxonomy): domain Eukaryota; kingdom Metazoa; phylum Chordata; class Aves; order Charadriiformes; family Chionidae; genus Chionis; species Chionis minor. Next base: position 136,741 of record VZSF01007961.1, on the reverse strand, counting down.
TTTTAACCTAATTGCTAGTTATACTTGTCTGTTAATGCAAGTTGTATTGTACAATTTTTATCAAAATCTATTTCAATGTTTCTATAACACTTGGTTGCTTAGTATAGAGGTTGCTTGTTTTATTAGTGTATGTATCTATGAACAGTTTTAGAGTTTGATATGGAAATTATTGAAAGAATAAAGAAAAAAAGAGCCCTTGAAGTCTCTTAACTGTAGCACAAATGTAAATTTTGGTGTGCCTACTAATTTTGAATATATGTAATTTCTGTTAATTTTATGACTTTTGTGTAAATCATTGTTTAAGTGCTTTTTAAACCATAGAAATTTTATATGATGGCTGCAAAGGGCTGCCGTTGAGCCATAATATATGATCATGTGAAGTTCACAGATCACTGACTTGACAGAACTTTATTATTATTTAATATTTATGTTACAATATTTCCCAGAGTCTCCAGACTTAGACAATGCCCTGTTACAGTGGGTATTGTACAAACATGGATGTAGACATGATCAAAGTCTCAAGGAGCTCAGAGCTGTTGTAGTTATGAGGACTAGAGGTCACTCTGAAACAAAGTTAAAATCTGCATTAAATTTGCAAAAACTTTTGCAATATGTCAACTTTGAGGTAGAAAAGATCAAATCAAAGAGGGAGAGGAGAGATGGGGATTCCAGGTGCATAACAAAGTAGAGTCTGCGTTTGTTGTTGGTAAGTACACATTTAGACAGAAAGAAAGCAAGACTGAATTATAATACAGTGCCTCAAGGCACACATTGTATTTCAAATTCAGACATTAACCTAAGTTTTATATGCCTTATATTCTACTTTAATTGAAATTGCAGCATTTTCAGATGAAGATTTAGCCGCTAAAAGAAAGAAAAGATATTGCCCCCAAAATGTCTGAATTACGTAACTACTTCTATGCAATTCTAGCAGTCATAGTTTGCAGTATAAGGGTTAATAGGTATGCTTTGCATTGTGCTTTGCAAAATGAGAAAGATTATGTTTTGAGTCTTTCTGTTCTGTGGTGCAAACGATCATTAAAATTGAAATGTTATTGAATAGAGTTTGGGTCTGAAGAGTCAGACTATATTTTCTGTTTAAACTTAGCCTTTTCAAATGTCAGTAATTAGTAGAAAACAAATGCAAAGTGAGTAGAGATATAGAACTACCATTTTCTCTACACTTCAAGTTTCTTCTTAGTTCTTTCTGATTGGTCTGGTCTTTAAATGTTGAGCAGGGAGGATTCCTTTTGTATTTTTTTGTTGTTGTTGTTGAAACTAGCAGGAATTTGTAAAAATTCCTTCATGTCTTAGTATTTCTCTAGCAGACTGGGAAAGTTTCCCTTTCAGGGAGAGACATACTTCTCACTAAGATGTTGAATGTTTGTGATGAAATAGAGAGGATTACTTCTATTGTTCAAAATTACTTTGTCTACTCTGTCTTTTGATTTATACTAAACTATAAGTAATTACTATTCAGATTCCAGATTCGTTTGGCACTAATTTAAAATATACAAGTTTTTGCAGTAACTCTTACTATGTAATATTTTAGTGGCAACAAAATATGTTTAAGGAATCTTAAACTAGCAATAACATTATCTTTCAGGGGAGTCTTGGTTAAACAGAGAGGGGAAATTGCCTCGTAGTATACTCTGGATGTTGGAAGTGAATTTGTAAGAGCACTGAGGATAACTTAGTTGGTTCCTTTCTCTTTTAGCTAACCAACCCATTGACTTCTACACGTAAAAAGTTCATGTGTTTTTAAGCTCTTCCTCTTATTCTTGCAGACTATTTGGATCATTAAGAGTTTGGTTTAGACTTCAGACACAAACCTGGTTTCTGAATTCAGTATTTTGCTTCAGCAATCTGATTGGTTTCATTTGCTGGGGCTGATTGTGGGAGATGGGTTTTGGTAGGAAGAGCAGGAGGTCAAGGGATGCTGACAGAATACCTAGTCCTACTCAACTTGTTTTTGACTGTCCATTGCTCTAAAAGACTCAGTCAATAGCCCATGTTATCAGAAAGCATCAGCCAGGTTTCCCCTTTTACATGCGTGACCCACGTGCTAGTCTGTGGAAGTGTATAGAAACTGCTGTGCCTGCCTGAAGACCACTATGGGTTCTTCATCCCAAGCATCTCATAACAACTCAAAACATCCGAGCCATAAGAGAAATATCCCCCTAAGAATTATTTTTTTTTTCCTTCTTTCCCCTATAAAAGCTTAGGATACTTAGACTGTTTTCCCCTTAAGTTTGGGGGGAACGAATTTGTTCACAAACATTCCTCTTTTGACTTTCTCCAAGTGCAATTCTGCCCTCATTGAGCTTAGAGCTGTCTTTAAACAGCAGTGTTTAAAATAGAGATGCACTGTTTGTCGCACTGTTCCTTTTGCAGCGGCACCTTTTGGACTACTGATTGTCAAGAAAAAAGGCAGTGTGCAATACTTAAGCTAAGAAATTCTGTTTGCTCTGCGGCAACCAGTAGTGTTTGGTGACCTTTTGTATTGGTTATTTCATCTTTGAATGCTGACCGTGGTTTTGAGCACCTTAGTGTACAATGATGTCTGAGAGTACCCCTTGCTCCTTTTACTTGAAAGTCTGCAGAGGTTTGAATAACACACGGTATAAGCACAATAACTTTTAGAACATAAGAGGCCACAGTAATAGGGGCCATCATGAACATGCTGAGGTATCTGTCCTAATAATGCACTAAAAAATTAATCTGTACTTGTGCACTAGTTGTTGAGGGTGACTGCTGCTTCTCAGATCAATTCGATATAGTGTTCTATCTGCATAGGAACTTGTGCGATTCATTTTCTGTAGTTAAAAAAGCAGACATTCTTGATTGTATGATGAAATTTTGACAATCCATTAGCAATAAAAATAAGAGCTGAAAAGAAACCTTAGTATGAATCATGAGAACATTTGACGAAAGTCTAAATTTAGTACTACATCTTATTATTTGCTAAACCAACTGGGGTTTTTGTTCTGGCTTCCACATCATTGAATGTATTCTCATCATAAAGTTCTTTGTTTAATACGTAATTTTATTTCAAAACAAATCTGCCAAATCTAGTTATACTAGACAATTAGTGTTTGAGAAAGTAGGAAATAGGAGAGATTAACTGCATTGATTATGGAATGTGAAGGTTTTAATCTCTTGGGCTAAACAAGGAACAATGGATACTTTGCCTCTTCTGTGCACAAAATAAATGTATATGCATATGAGATTTTGGAACTGAGCTTGATTTACTTCATGTACGTGAAGTGTGATGGATGCATCTGTTTCTTTATTGTTGGAGAAATAACTCCTAGATCACTAATTAAAATATGATCAGTGTTAGTAAGACCAAAAGAAGTAATCACACTATGAGCAGTGAATTTAGGTTTCTTGAAACCACTTCACTGGACTGATGCTTTTATTTAAAAAACCCCAACCAACCAAACCAACAGCAAACAAATTCCTGTGGGTTAGTACCAGTTTTCACCTAGGCTGAAGTAATAACTTTCTGTTTTATCAGCTAGACCTGTATCTATTTATGGTGTGGAGAAGGGGACTGAAGGAGAGAGAAATTCAGATCTGTAGATTAAGAGTCAGGATATGCATCCTTCTGTTTCTGATTTCAGGAAAAATCAAATGACAGATACATATATGCTTTGAAAGACTACATATTTTATGACACAGAGAGTCTTAGAAGAGATTATTTGAATATTATAACTTTATGCCTAACTGTGGTGCTGTCAAGACAAAGCATAATGTTTTCCTATCTAAAATTTAACTACACTGTATTTATTGTTTTGCACAAGAACATTAAAGGAATCTTATCTGTCAACATACAAGAGCAATGAATGAACAACTTAAATTTACAGGGGTAAATTAAATGTCAACTTTACTTCACCAAAACAGGCTGTTCTTTTCTGTTAGCAGAGGTTATAACCACTGTTTTGAAATACTTGCTGTTGAAAAAACGATTGACAAGTGTGGACAGAAATGTGTAAATCCAACAGGTTTTTCATTTACTTAATTTCCATATTTATTGCAAGCATACAGGTAAGTTTGAAACTATGTACTTATTTATAAGTTCATTGTTGTCATGCTGTGTTAACTCAAATCTTTTCTCCTGCACTCACTATAGTTCCAAACCTAATGCTCATTCTGTTCTCGTATTGGCTGTGTTGTTGTAACTAGAGTATAGCTGTGTGTGTTATTTTAAATTATTAAGTCACTGAGACCCAGTAAAAATGTAAAAAACCCAAATAGATAAAGATGATGTATATTTTGGGCTTAGACTATTTGATCTATTTCTCCAAAGTATTTGGAAGACCTCTTCAAATTCTGTGTATGCTTGAAAATTATGTTATTGAAATAACTCTTTTAGGTGTAACAAAAAAGAAAGAAAGAAAAAAAGTAAAATAGCATGCATGTTACTGTTGAAGCCTTCCTCACCTGTATGTTTATATTATATTTGTTTGCTGGTCTTTGAGAACAGCATTTCTTGGAGCAAGACTCTATGCGGTTGGATGCTGGGATTAGAGAGTTACAGTTCTTAGGAAAGGTTCAGAAAGACATAACAGATAAGTGAAATGTTATTTCACAAGGTCTGCTTCGTTGTGTGGGATATTTCTCCTTGACGGGTGCATATAAAAGTGTTTATCTAATGTATCCACACTGTGTATAGTGAAAGAAAAGGGAGTAACAGGTCTTTATCAAAACTATTCAAATGGAAGGGCATGATGTAGCATAAACCAAAGGAGAAGTTTATTTGTGGCAAAATTATGGGCAACTCTCATGCCTTTCATCTCCAACAAATGCACGTTTGCCTGCTTTGTATTCATAAATGAGTGCTCTGACTGCCTGGAGTATGGACTCTTAGAATCAAACAACTTGAACTGGATGAAAAATGAGAGGGCTAAAAATTGTGCTGCTAAAGCAAGGCAGTATTTATCCTTGTGGTCAGAGCTATATGAGAAAAGCCCTCGATCTGCAATTTTCAATATATCTGTTTTGGGTGAAGATAAAAGAATTGCTAATTGAGTTTACAATATGTAAGACTCTGGGCTATATAAGGATAGGTTATCGTTACCTCTGTGTTGTCAGTAGTAAATCTAACTGCTTCTGTGGTCTAGAAAGCCTCTTCTCATAAAATGATGGTCCAATATTTTTTTTAAGCCAAGATGTTCTATCTCCAGCATATGTCAGAAATAGTGACATAAGACAGAAACTCTCATAATATTAGCCATGAACCAAAAGGAATGTGTCTTGTTAACAACTTTGGAAAGATCCAGTTCTGAGTGTAACTGCCTTCTAGCAGCTACATGGAAGAGAGGATAAAAATTATAAAATATAACTATGATGTATTTTCCTGATGAAGCAATAGTTTATAATGATAGTCTCTATAAAGTTAATTTTTACTTGAGCAGAGCAGAGCTTAATGGTTTTCAATTATACTAATTTGAGTCATGGGTTTAGTTCATGTGGATTTTGCAACCCCTGGGTTTTGCTTTTATGTCTTCTCCCTAAAATGCTTGGCCTCTTTTTTGCATTATGCCTCTTAGCAGGGGACATCAGGCAGTGATGGGATGGCTCGATCCCCTTCCATTTGCATCAGAATTTAATCTTCTGTGAGGAACTAATTCTTATCTCATGCGTAATTCGAAAATAGGGTCTCATGTTCCAAACGGCTTTGTCATAGAGCACATGCTCAAGCAAAAGTCCAAAAGTATGTCACCTTTCTCTGACAGAAGATGAAAACTGCTTTTCACCTAAGTTTTTCTGAAGCACTCGCTACCTTGGCAAGGAATTAGGCACCTTAAGAATGGATCGGTTGATCAAACTGATTTGGGCTGAGGCCTCATACCTGCAGTAAGTAAATTCTAGGATTTTTTTACTTTAGACTACATTTAGTGCAGTCACTGGAACCTAACATCCCCACCATGCATGGATTTGGAGATGACTGAAAAAAGTCATTGGTTTGCATCTTTTATTTCCATTGAAAGATGGAGCACATCTGGCACACATCTGTGACAGAGCTTCTGGTTGTTTTTTGGTTTTTTTCTCTACAAAAGGAATATACAATCAGGTCATCAAAACTGTTTTGTGAACCAAGCCAAGTACAATACGAGGGGCATGAGTAGGGGAGAATATTCAAAGCTTTACCACTGTTCTGGACTGAAATGTTAGTGTAGGCAGAGCCTATGACTACTGCAGTGATGTGCCTGAACAGAGGTTGAGCAATTAGTTATTACATCTTTTGCCCATTATGCTTCTCTGACGCCACCAGCAAATATTAATGTGTGTTATTTCTTTGTGATTATTTCATTTGTTCATGTTGTAAATATCATGTTCTTTCTCCACTATCTTGCTCCTTTTAATCTCTTTTCTTTCCAACTTCATCCCTAACCTCCCCTAGTGAAGAGGTGTCTGCTGCAGGCTGTGGCCATACTTCATTTAAGCATGGAGTTGGCCAGTGGTAGGTCCATAACCAACTGGACACTTGTTTTCAGAGTGTGCATTGCATTAAAGATGGCTATCTTTGGAGCTCCATCCATCATTCAATTTGAGGACCTGATGGGAAGAATGTTTTTGATTCCTCCACAGAAATTTCCATTTACATGAGTGTATTGTGGTATTTGCTTATAGATTCAAATGATCTCAGTCTCAGGTTTCCCTTGTACAAAGGCTGTGTTGAGAGATATGAAATTAAAAGAAAACAAAGAAGGAAAGTCAATCACTTTTATGTGAATGCAGAGACATGCTCACTCACCCACTCACTTTCTCTATGCGGGGACGCTGGCGATTGCTGAATAAAGGAGATCTGGTTAAGATCTCTAGTCAAGGGTGTCTGCAAGTCTTAAGTTCAGCTTTTGTCTTTGCATGTAACAAAAGCTTTCTAATAGCACAAACAACATCTTCTACATAATTTCAGGAATTCATTTGCTATTTAATTCTGATTTTATTTCACATTTCCTTAGAAGTATGATTTTTGCCTCATAAAAAATGTTAATAAATTCTATCATTATAATTCACTTTGATGGCACATTTAAAGGTATGTCCTCATGGAATGTCTCTTGGAGAGATGATACCCTAAAAAGAATATGTCTAGAATGGACAGTACTGTCTGACCTCATTAGCCAGCAGACCAGGGAGCAATTGCAAAAGACCTAGATTGCAGTAAAACCTTGTTTCTTTCCAAGACAGGCAGTAGATTGTACGACTGGGGTGTCACCTTGGTTGTGTCCTGGAGATTTCAATCTGCAACACATGGACAAGCCTTGAACAGGCACTGCGTCAAGCAAATAGCGTCAAAGTTTGTCATGGGTGCCATGGTTTATTACTTTCTTGATGAAATGGGCATTTGTCCAGTAAGAACTTGAGTTGTACCTCTGATTTATTTTGCCTAAACTATTTAAGATATCCTACCTGGTGCAAATTTGATCTGGATTTGTGCTACAGAAGAAAGGCTCCATATCTACTTTTTAAGTAGCTGTAATCCTCAATCCATGGTCAGCTAAAACACTAAATGTGTCCACTGACCTCTTTGACATCAATAAGAATATAGTATCTAAATCGGTGAAGATTCCATTTATTCATATACATTGTATACATTTTAATATAGACAAGAGAAGACAGGTCTTATCATAAAAATGATCTTGAATGCAATGTTTTCAAATTGTTACCATAATAGTTCATTGCATGCTGGAACCGTTTCGTGTGCCATAAATCTCAGCCACTGACGGAAGGAGAAAGAGCAGCAGTTAGAGAACTATGAAAGAAATAAATAATTAAAAAAAGAGGTTAAATATTGTTTACTGTCAAAAAGAGGACAGGAATATGATACTTTTCAATTACTTTTTATCCAATTCTTCAGTTTAGCTAAGTTCCCTGTTGATTAAATGGAGTGGAGGGTTGGGTATTCTTTTGGGCTGCAGATCCATCTATTGTTGATAAAGCATGGTAACTGCCACTTATTTTGTGGCAAGATATTTTTATCATAATCCAGCTTGTACTGTGTTTCCTGAAAATATTTAGACTTGCTCTGTTTAAAATGTATAAAGAAGAGCTGATCATCTTCCTGATAAGTGACATCTTTCAAATGGATGCATTTACTTTCTGCTTGTATCATTTCTTTGAATGATGTGGGTATTACAGTCCAAAGCCAGAGCTATTTTCTTAAATATGATCTAACTTGTAATGCAGATCAATATGTACCAATATAACCTTTAAGGCAAACTCTATATATTTGGCTTTGAACTTTAAGGTATCCTTTTTACTGGGTGAAAGAATGAGCTGAGCAACTAAAATGTTATTAATACATTTTTCAGTATTTTTTGGCTAAAACTTAACCTGAACTAGAAAAGTGAAATGCTCTGATCATTTTAAATATTTATCTTGGGGTTTCAAGAAACATAAGTTAGAAAAGAGATTTGGTTTTTCGGTTGGTTTTTTTTGGTTTGTGTGTGTGGTGTGGGTTTTTTTTTTTTTTTTTTTAGTAGCTGAAGGCAATTATATCTTTATTGACCCTCTGTGTTCACCCCCTCCTTCAATGTCAGGTACTTGCTTATTATTATCAACATGACATCTCCTTTCTTTGAAAGGTTGTCCGTCACACTTTGAATCACCTCTCTCCATGGTTACATTTTCTAATCAGTTCACATGATTGAGCCTACATCAAGTGATGCTTTACTTAATTCCTTTCCGTTTGTATGGTGTGATTCTTGGAGGGACTCTCGTCAAAATTTTGGAGGGCCCTGTCAGTTTGAAAAGAACATGACCTTTAAATTGTATCAGTATGTTTGCTGGTGCATAAGGGAAAGGAAAAGGTTTGTAGTGATGGAAAACCACTCTAAAAATGAAAAGTAATTCACTCAGAAGCAACATGTATAGGAAGTTAATTTGTTTATATTTAACCAATTTAAGAGAGACAGAATGAGGAGGAAATGTTCTTTTGAGCAATAAGGGGTCCAAACAGTGTATTCTTAAATTTGGCTTAGAAAATGCTATCTATTGATCTTGATTTTTATAATAATAGATAAAAGCAAAAATGTTCAAATGTGATACAACAGATAAAAGGTGTCATTATTTGAAATTATCAAGACTGTTACTCTGTTGCGCTTTCATAACTATATCTGTGTGCATGCTATAATTAGTAATTGACAATATTAATTTTTGTAGTCTGTCACTGACTGAAGTTAGATTTTTATGTGGGTACGCATATGCATGCATTTATGTGCATGTGAGAGAATAACATAGAAATGCTTTTGTATTGTAAATAAGGTCAGTCTGAATACAAGGAAAATCCTTCTGGAATGCCTAACATGGATAGTTGAGGCAATATAATATAGGTGCATGCCAGTGGAGCTGAGTAATGCTGAGAACTTTATTAAGCTTCACAACCTTGATTAAGTACACAAACTGTGGATAGTCAAATACCCTGCAGTAATTGAACTGGGGATATTGACTGCTCTCATCTCCTTTCCCCTGTGCTTTGAGGTATGTTACTTTTAAGTAGCTTTTACACATGTTGTTGAAATACATACTTCCACTTAAACTGTTGAAGTCTGGTTTGCCACGGATTTATATCTGTTGCTGGACCCGATCTGGCAGGGGAGGTTGGACCAGATGATCTCCAGAGGTCCCTTCCAACCCCTAACATTCTGCGATTTGGTGATCTTACGATTACTTGATGTTGATATCCAGAAGGTGGATGTCCTCTGGGTTTTTTTATTTTTGGAGTGTTTTTAGTCACTTGCCACTACAGATTCTTTGATACCTGATGAGGTATGAGGTCATCTTGAAGGTGTTCCCAAGGTCAGTAAAAGGATTTCTCTTTCTGGATATGCCATGCTCAGAAAATGTGTAGGAACTTGATTATCCTTTGAACTTTTCACCCTTCTGTCAGCTTTGTTGAAATGGGACAGTAAATTCAAAAGTTACTGGGTGGAGAGGCACACACAGGGTGTGATCACATGAAATTGCTGTAGTTGAAAGCGTGCTGCTTCCTTGTAATCCTAAATCACCTGTTGCTCTCTTCAAATTTAGTAGTCTTCTCACTGAATCACAAGAAGTGTCTAGGGTCATCTGCCAAAGACCTTGTTTTCTGATACTGGATCTCAGTCTTGCTCTGGGAAAATCAACCTACTCCAGGCAATCTACCAAAATCTGAGTTGACAGAGGGTCTTGTTTTAGGTGTGGCTAAAAAGAGATAAACAGGTTAATCCATAGTCTGAATTTGTGCTTAGACAGCACTGTGTAAAAGTCAAGTTCTGGTTTTCCTTTGTTCCCTGATTTTCAGCTTACTGAGTAGAAAAATGGACCCCAAAAGTTAAACACTTCCCACTTTACCACTTCTGGCAAAAACTCCCGTGGTGTCGGCTCCAGACCCAAATGCGTGCAGATACTGCCTCTTTAATGCAGCAGCTGTTGCCTTATTCTGGGCCTCTACAGCAGACAGCTCATATCTGAAATTTGCCCTTTCTGGGTTTAATTATTTGGTATGTTTCACTTTCCTAAGGAAAGTGACAAAGCCATGTTTGTTAACATCTAAAAGTAATGTTATTTGTAGAGTTTGGATATGTAGGTTTTCCAGCATTAAGGTGTACCACCTTTTATGCTTTAGTTATACAGTTCATGATATGCAAATTGCAAACCAGGACAGTGTGACAGTAGACAATTGTACACACCTTATTCAGCATTAGATTCCCCCATGCAAAATTTGGAATCATAGGGCATGTGGATTTGAGGCACTAAAGAGATCAAGGCAATTGTACCTGGTGTATAGGCATGCACATTATATGCATTTCATACCAGGTCTTTTGTGTAGGACTTTATTTTAGCCTTTTGTGCTAATTCCTGTTTCATGATTCACTCATACATTTAACCCATTAAGGCAATTCTAATGTTTTGCTGATTGCTCAGATAAAAGCTTTTTCTCTGTGTTTCAGAGAGTATGAAATAAGGTGGCAGAATGATAAATACCAATAGTGAATTTCTAGGATGGTAGCAATATTCTGTAGCATATTACATGGCTTTCACTTACACAAAAGAAAGGTCATACATTTTCAGCTGTGACGTATCATTGTTGGCTGAGACATGAACTTCACGAATATGTGAAGCCACTATATTCACAGTTGCTTTCTTCTGGGCCATAACCTCTAGGTTTTAGTAACTATAACTTGAGGGAGCCCTATTCTCATTATATCTGGGGCATATGATGTTTTTCAGGTCCTACTGGAAATACCCATTTCGGTAGGGTGTTCTGCTTTTTAGGACATGTAAAACGTCAGAAACCCTGGAAATCATATTCTCTGTTTGGAAAAAAAATTTAAATATTAGAAATGAGGCCTTGACTGAGACAAAGGACTTCTTGTTTTGAGATGAGAATTTCTGTTATTCTGACCCATCAGAGGTGTACTAGAAATGCCTATATGGCATCCCTCAATGGTTTTATCTTTTTAAAAAGCAAGCATAACACTCGTTCTCTGCAGCCTTAAAATACTAATACACATTTTCCTTTGTGCTCCCTTTTTTCCTCAAAAAATTGAAATTGGAAACTCTGTACATCACTTCAGGTTCTTGTGGGACGACCTCCACATGTTTGTCTGTGTGTGGTGTTTTTTGTTTGGGTTTTTTTTTTGGGTTTGTGTTTCAGTTTTTTTTTTTTACTTTTTGACTTCTACTCTGGCTAATTTGCTCACCTCCTTCCCTTAAAAGCACAAAATTGCATGTTTCAACATATGCAATTTCCTTGAAGCTAAGGGGGTCACATCGTAATGCTTTTATCACTTGTCCTTTTCCTGGTAACATATAGAGATATGAAAAATATAATTTCATATCTTGAATAGTCTCATACGCAGACTGATAGCCTACATTCCTACAGACTTATCAACTTGATCAGGATTTTCCACGTGGAGCAAATGCGGTGCTGAACCTGTAAGGAGCATCGTAGGGACCAGATCCTGGAGTTCTGACTTGCTGGTGCCTCAGTCAGAGGCAGTATTCATTCAAAAGTCTGTCTTAAATG
>VZSF01007961.1:22222-122222 GCA_013398295.1 Chionis minor | reverse complement strand
ACGTGTGGGCTGCAAAAATATACAGAATGTTAATATTATTTCCTTTCTCAAAGAGGTACAACATGTTGAAGAAGTGGTAAAAAAGAAATAGCAAAGAGGCGGATCAGTAGTACATGAGCAATAACCAAGTACAGCCTGGTGGTAGTATATGAGAAGGAATAACAAGTAAGGGATGTAGTAATTACATGAGGCGGAATAACGAGTAGGCATGGAAGCATTTGAGAAATAACAAGTCAGCTGGCAGTGGTATTTGAGGAATGACAAGTGAACATGACAGTATTATTTGAGGAATAATAAGTAAGCTTGGTGATATTATTTGGAGAATAACAAGTAACCAGGGGTGCTTTCTCTAGGCACTTTCGCCTGCTGTTAGCTTGTGAAGAAGGTGCACAAAAGAATAAGTGGTCACAGGTTGCAAGGGTCAAGGAAACAAAATGTTTTTTTATGCAATAAGCTTCTACTAAACATGGCTTGAACAAATAATCCCTCGAAATGTAGAATTTATTCCTCAACTTTGCCTGGAGGTAAAAGTGGAAAGAACAGGATTTTTTTTTTTTTCTTTTTTTTCCCCCCTCTCCTCTGGCCCTGTGAGTCCTGACCATAGAGAATGAATGGCTTTAGAACTGTACCCAGACAGAAAAATCAATGCTTCATATCAGGAGGCTTCAGGGGTTAGACTCCCATGTTCATGTCAACAAGGCTATTGGTTTTCTTAATACTCCAAAGTTATCGTTTCCCCGCTGTAGGAACCCACCACTGTGACTTGTGTGGTCACAGCTTAACAAAAGCACTTTCCCTTGGCCAACCACTATGATGGCAAAAAAAAAATTAATTGTTGATGAGGTATGTATTTTTCCAAACCAGACCACTGATGAGTGCACAAAAGTTAGCATTTGCTGACAGGGTTTTCTCGATAAAATTATGCTGGTTTGTGTATGCTATGGGGGTCGCTACAGTTTCACTGATGTGATGGTTCATGTTTGCGAGCAAAACTGTTGCTGGGATAAAAATTAATAAGTATTGGAAAACTGGAATTAAAGAAGGTGGGCTTTTCACCCTCCCCCTCCTCTCCCTGATCTGGGTCTTCCTGCTATTTGTGTCAAAAGGCCTCTCCTTCCTCTGGACAGATTCCTTCGAGCTTGGTTGTGTCACTGTTTTAATCTGAACGGGTGGGTTTGTTCCGTGGTCATCACTTCTGTGTTAATCACTTCTCCCTTGTCAAGAAAGTCTTACAGTTTGTCAATAGAATTATGTTACATGAGGTTAAAATGACGTTGCTTCAAATAGTACTTTTTGTCATCACAAGGTATTAAATAGACTACCTGAAAATGAGACCCTCTTTGAGTCTTTGTCAATTTAATTAGTGTAACAACTATATTTGGCTTACTGGGCAGAAAAAGGCAACCTTGTGCACTATTGGAAGGAAAACTGGCTACTGTACAGTTCCAGTATCATCCTGATTTGCATACAGAAAACTAAGAGACTTAAATGTTGCATTGGGTTAGAGGGGCTTTTTTTGGTCTGGTTAATTTGACGGCTTCCCGCTCCTCCAGCCCCCCTTTAAATATGTTACTGATGCTTTCTTTTTTTTCCCTGATTTTTTTTTTTTTTCTTTTCCCTTGCTGTCTTTAGTGACACAGTGCTAACACTGAAAATGCTAGCGGCTACAGTGAGCATTGCTCACCCAGAGCAATCGGATGAAAAGGCAGTGCAGATGTAATTTGTTTTCAATGGCTGTTTCAAAAGAATAATTGTGGTGACATTGTGGGATCAATATTATAGATTTTTGTTTTCAAGTACACTGTATGTGTGGTGCTAAGGGGAGGCAGGAAATATAACACTGCAGCCTGAATACAATAAAAATGGATTGAGGTCTGTGGGTATTGTCGGCTGGTAGCCATCATGGGTTTGGAACATCATTGGTGGGATTACAGCGCTTGTCCTCTGGGCTGGTATTTCATTGTGAGTGCATGCACATTTGCTGCAGTTTTCCTCTTTAGCTCCTTGAGGGACCTGCTTACTGAACTTGTATAAACTAGATAAAAGTAGATGAGGCACTGTAAACGCTTCTTCGGTCTCCATCTCTAACAAGTGGCAGGATTAAGAGACCGGGGGTTAAAGTTCGCTGCCACAACATTTAATTTGCCGTGCCATGCTGCTAATATACAGTGTACCACAGCAGAACCTGAGGTGGGAAGGGATGGATTGCACACCTATGTGAGCATTTAAATTCTCTTTCTGTTCCCTGTCTCTCTAGGCCACCACGCTAGATAAAACTTCTTTAAGGCACCTGAGAGAGAGAGAAAGAACACCTCCAGAGAGAGCAGCCTGCTGATAGAGCCTACTTCTAACAATATGGTGAGTGTCATTTTAAAATACCATGAGAAATATGATGTGGTGATCAAGGACCTCCTGCTTTAAGGGTTTCATGTATCAGGGTAACTAGACAAAAAATGTAGTTCCCAGGGTGAAAATTATATTAACAAAGAATTAGTAATAAAGCTGAATAAATGTAATGAGATGTGAAAGAGAGTGCATAGCACATTTTTTTTTCTGTCTTTCATAATTAGGCCCTGAAAGAAATGGAAATTCAGACAAAACACCTTCCTCTACCAATTTAAATATTACAAATTAAAATGTGTTGTTATTGGACAGCCGATTGTTTTATTTTTTCTTCAAGAGGTAAAGATGCTTCCTTTGGTTCAGGTTGCTGTTTTAGAGGATGGATTTTTGCAGAATGGTTGTTATCTGATTCTCCTTTATGCTGAGGTAACATTTCAAATTTTCTCTCTGCCGGATTCTACCCTTTCTTTCTTTGCTGAAATGATAGTTACCCAAACTCTGCTGACAGTCTGTGCACTACAGGGGTGGCCCAGAATCATCCTTTGTTAGTCTCACAAGCTATTTATCATATTTATTAAATCACATAGATTCCTACCATAAGTTGGAAAAACAGTATGTGCTTAATTTGGACCAATTAATTACACAACAAATACACTCTCTCTTGGCTTCTTTTATAAACCAGAACATCAAACAGCTGTTGTCTCATCCCAGCAAAACTAGTATGTAACATTTTTAGTCTGCTGTTACTAGTGACTATGGGATGAAACAAGATACCAGACTCTTACAGGGATCTATTTCAACCAATAAATCCTGTTAATTTATTAATGACTCGAAGCTTATAAGAGAAACTTTATTTCATGAAGTTTTTATTTCTGCATTTTATCAATCTTTAGGCTGTCAGTAATCTCCAGTTCCTTTCTATGTCTCAGTGTTCTGTTACACAGCATAAAAATCCTTTCTAACGCTGAAATGATACGTACATTTAGTTGAAAAACAAAATACGCAGACCCACGTTTTTGTGTTCTGGGGGCAGTTTCAAACCTCCGTCATGGGCTCTAGAAACAAGAGCTAAGCTTGCACTTACTGCCGTGTCTGTTCAGTCTGCGTAAACACGTATCACAAGTATCTATTTCTGTATTATTTACATTCTGGCTGGTTTTGTCATATGCTAAGGAAGCTAGGTGACACTGCATGTATCCATATTATCTTAAAAGACTAGAAGAAGTACACGCATAGGCCCGAGAAGTATTTGCAAGTGAGAAAAGGCTACATGAGCATTGAGCAGCTCATCTAAATTGGACATCTTTGTGATGGGCCTGGTGATATCGGGGCTCCACTCCTTGGTCTGTTACAGGAGCTCTCAACACTGAGCTCTCATAGAGCTGGTGGGTTCAGCCTCTAAACGGCTCTGTTATATCGCTCTGGTTCTTGTCCCGTGGTTGGAGGAGATGATGCATGTCTGGAACTGGCCTGCACCAACATCATCTGGGAATTGTTGGTAACTAGTGTAATTTTGAACTGGCATTGCTTTAAATTGTACCTGGCTGCAAACTAATGCAGGCATACTTCCAAAATACATGGGTGGAGTCGTGTGAATTTGCTATACTGCTGCTTTATCTACTTTCTAGTAATTTTGAAAAGAATAAGAAATGTTGTGCAAACTCTTTGCTTCTGTGAAGTTGCAGTAAAAGACAGAGGTTTAGACAACTACTGCAGAACATGTAAGAACAAGGGTGAGCAGCCATCCTAGTGTTTGCTCTGAATTGCTTTTGGTTTTGTCTTTGTCTTTACAATCTGTGAGGGCAAAGGCTACTTGAAACCAGCATTGGTGTAGCATGGATGGTCTCCAAGAGGTGAGGGGAGGCAGAAATAAGGTTCACATCATCTCCCTCTGCTCCATGTTGGCTGACAGAACAAGGCCACCAAAACCAGTATTGCCAATTGCATCCACTTCAAGCGTGTACAAAGGCTGTTCAGGGCTGCTTCCCTCTCATGGTGCACTGACAAGGAGGCGGCTCAGTAGGACATGGCACCCATTTCAGGTCTGTGTCCTGACCATCAGAACGTGGCCTAACGTATAGATCATGGTGTGAAATACAGCTGCTCTCTTTGTCTTAGAGTTTGATAATAGTTTGGTGGTATAAAATTTTGCCAGTACAGTGTTCTAACTTTTATTTTAAAACGATTGAGATATTTGAACTAGTGCATATCGTGATGGCTTGGGAAGGACAGTGAAACCTTGTTTGTAGGTGGGGATTACCTCCCTAGTGGGAAACCAGGAGGAACCTGGATTGAGTTTGACTCAACTCTTTGATACTTTTGTACTGCTTGTGCCTATTTCTGTCTGCTAAATCTTGTATCTAGATATGCTTATATGGAGATCTTTGTAGTAATGGAGCTTTGTCTATGACGCAAGTCTATGGTTTGTCCTGCTTTTGCTGTCCTTATCTCTTCCTGCTACTGCTTTTCCCCTTTTCTTTTGGTGTCCTTCATCATCACGATTTCTTTAGGAAAAAAATAAAGAAGCTTGAGGCAAAGCTGACACACAGTAACTAAAGATCCTCACCTTGTCTTTTTCTGCCTTCTGAAAAATAAAATAATATAATGCAGGAAAAGTAATCCGCTCCACCAGTGTCATTCCTACAGACTTTTTCTGGAAAACAAATCTTTCAGTTGTTACCTGGTTTCTGTGTAGGAACATAGGCAGAGTATCTCAGTTTCAAAATCAAACCTGGATTTACAGAGAAATGTGCAGACTGAGTAAATGGCTTTGTAACTGGAATAAGACATGCAGGTGCTGACTAGTAATAAATTTGAGATTAATGCAAAGTGTTAATATTTTATATTGCTTACTTTTTTTGTCCTATTCTTTATTTCTGAAAAGATGTGTGAAAAAATGAAAACTTGCATATGCACCATAAACTGCATTTCTTAACTTCTCAGACAGTGGTTGATTAACCTTAATACATATCTAAATCAATTTTTCTGGATGAATTTTTCCTTATGCTTTAGAAGGAAATGAATACATGATGTTTGCCTAGCTAGTCTTAGATGCCTTCAAATTAGTGATGTGTTATTTTTCGTGGGATAAAGATTGTGCATGCGATCTTCTTGCCAATATAAAGGCATTTAAACTGCAGAAATCTTGATAAATAAGATAAACTGTATGTAAGTTGATCCATTATTCAATAATATTTTTGTGTGATATATCTACATTCTGGTTGTGTTATGTGACGTGAATTTCTGAGGTCTTTAACTGAATGGATCTGCTGCTAAAATATTTGCATTCTTGTTGAGGGACTGAAACTTGGTGTTCATGTGAATAGGCTAAAAATGTACCTCTATGTTAACCAACTTATTTAAGTTCCCCCATTCCCCCCTTGTATAACCAAAATATTACAATTCTTAGCATAACTTTAGTTTGTTTTGAAATATGAGTTTTGTGTCTCAAACTAATGCAACATTCACCATTTTAAATTGATGTGTTTAAATTGTGAGTACTTTCAGAATCAACTTTGAGAGTGTCTCTCTCTCTCATCTTTGGTGTACAAGGTTGACAAGATAATCAGTTGCTAGTGTTCTAATCTTTTTTTATATCTCCATTTATTTTACTGTTTTTAATGTGGTAAAATGTGTTACCTGACTTATCAAATTAATTTAAAATCATTAAATACTTAGTAACAATTTTTGAGGCAAAATTTTTGCCTACGGTCAAAAATACATGTCTGTATTGAATAGACACATAGGTGTTGATAGCCTGCAATTAATAGTTACACGCTTGAAGGCCTATTTTCTGTGTATACAGAAATTGTTCTTAAATTATTGTTTTTAAAAGCTCGTCACATGTGGGGAAAATATGATAGGGAGGGCATTGGCTTTCTCCCAAGTACTTTGTCTGAATATGAAAATCCAATATTTGATGTTTATTTCATTAAGGTAATCTGACTTGTTGTCTAAGAAATTCTACTTGGAAAAAAGCATTTCCTTTCAGCTTGTGGCTAATGATATGGAGCAACAGAACACCAGGCTAAAGGAATGGAAGATGATAGGGAGTATAAGCATAGTGTGTCACTTTACTGGTACAGAATTGGCTTCAGAAATGTCACCTGTTCTTGCTATATTTCCCACAAATTCCTGTCATGAAAACTATTCTGAGAGAAAATAAAGGCATCACTCTTGCAGGGTTTGAACGGATTTTCCTCTTGTACGGTTAGGATAAGGCTTTTTTGGATGTCGCTCACTGCCAGACAGATTAAGAGCTTAAAATGAGGACATAACGGCCAAAGCAGGTGAGTGTTCTTCTCTTTCAGTGCAACTCGTAAAAGAATGAGTGAAGTTCACGCAAAGATGCTGCATCAGCTAATAGTAATACCATCCCTGCTGGGTAATCAAACAGCTAGAAATGTCCACTAACAGAACAAATGAAGGATTTGGAAAGTCAACTAGATATAGAAAAACCGAGTGTTTACCATCGCAGGAAATATACTTTCATAGCTATTTTTTATGCCCAAACATTACTCCTTGAGAGTCACCATCTTTTATGAAAACTTTTATTAACATCTCTGAATGACCTTACCCCCGTCGTGTTTTTATCAGTCCCAAGAGCCATAACCTGTTTAAAATATTTTTTATCTTTATAAACACAATAAAGTAAGCTGTCTTGCACATAGATTTGTAGATCTCATTAGAGATACTTTTTAAAAAGGTACTCCATCTCTTGGGAAGATAATGACAAGTAGTAATCTTGGCATGCAAAGTCTTCAGACAGGAACAGTTTGTTAAAATAGACTGTTCAATCTTTTCAGCATTGTTTTGGAGTGGATGAACTTTTTAATTGCACTTTTATGCGGCATTATGACTTGAATGAGGGAAAGAGACAAGGGCAGCTGAAAACAAATGTGGTGGCAATATCAGTTAGACGGTATGCCAGGTGAAAAAGTAGCCAAAGTATTTGCTTAAGATTTGAAGTGTTATCAAAGTCATGCAAGAAAAATGGCAGTTTTTAAACTCATTAAACTTAACATTTGTCTTTATTGTAAATGAGGTATATTCCCTAGGGTAGTTAACAGCTTTGGTGGCACAAGATGGGGGTAATTTTTCAGATGTACTGTTTCCAATGGGCCAGTGTCCTAAGGCTTTGCTTTAAATGGCCTTTTTATGCAGTAGGATAATGGGCAGTTTGTGCATTGCTAAATCAGCCCTATTTTGTTAGGAATGTTACAGTCAGGGCACTTACAATTTGTCAGAGGAAATGCAGAACATCTCTACAGGAGTCTGTTTAAGAGGACATCATTTCTCGATAAGCTCTTGCTTAGGTCAACATGCAGCACTGCTCTTACACTATTCCCCTGTTGCTTCTGCCACACGGGAATGCTCTGATTTATTAGGATTGCACAAGTCATGTCCTCCGCCTGACTGAATCCACAATGCGGAAATTTTCTCTTCCCTCCCCCTTTTCAAAATGAAATGTAGAAGGTTACGTTAAAACACTCTTAAAGTATTTCTGAGAACTGCTTCGATGAAAGGAAATACCTGTACATTGTACAGTATCTTTAATGTATAGAGCTGCATGTTATAAATACATCAGAAATACTGTTATTTTGGAAAGTGTGCTATTTAAGAGCATTGGCTGCTGTATTCATGTTCTGTTATCATACTACTGCAAAATGCCTGTGATGATGTGCAAAGGTAAAATGAGAAGATTGTGAATGTGATACAAAAAACAACAGCAACTAATGATATTACAGTTTTTAACCAGGGCATGCAAAAATCAAGCATCAGCAAAAAAAATCCAAAAGTCAAAGGGAGTTGCAGTGATGGGTACTACAAATGTATGTCCTGTCAACTTTTTAATTACATTTCAAATTGTAGAGACATTTCTCCTATAAAACTAGCTTAATGAACGATGATTCTTTAGTCAAATCTCCTCTAAAAACTATGTGCAATTCAGTGTTGTGTTCATTTCCCGTTTGATAAAGGTGCTAATACTCTGTCATTCAGGCTGCTATTACTAAGAAAATTTTGGTTTGTTTCAGCATTGTGATATTTTAAACTCAACGCAGCCAAGGACATTTTTAATGAAAAGAAGAAAGTGATGAAAAGCCTCAGTAATTTTGTGTTTGATGCCAATAGTAATATGAGAAGAGCAGAAAATATTTTGAAGGGGTCAAAGCTATTTGTCTTTTTATTTTTTTTCTTTTCTTTTTCTGTAACACTGAATCTAGCTGTCTGTGGGCATCTGAGGCTGGAATAATCTACCTTCTCTGCGAAGAGATATAACATTAGTGTTCCTCTTAAAAGGCATCTTGGGTGACAGTGAGTAACCTTCCCTGGAAATGAAGCATCTCCATTGTTCTGATTCACATGGACACATTCCGTATGGTTTCTTCTTCCCACTCTTTTAACTGCTATTTAACTCTCTTACTTCGCCTCTGCCTTTCTCCATGTATGTCTTCCTGTGATGCTTAGTGGTAAGAAAGTTTATTTTTTAAAAAATGTATGAGGTAGCAGTTTGTGCAGGTTTCCTGGATTAGCATGATCCATATAAAGATCTTCCCTTCTTTACAACTCTATATGGTCAGCTCTTCAAGGACTGGAATGATAAAATGAAGAAGGGGAGATGGCCCTGGAGTTGGTAAAGAGGCAAAACAAAGAAGGATGTGATGGAACACCCTACAAAACAGGTGTTCATGTCACTTGTTCTCTCTATTTGTCGTCTACAAAGAAACATTTCTGTAAGTGATGCCACTGTTGAACCTGAAAATCATGGAGGACATTAGTTACCCACAAAAGGACAGACAATCTGTGAGCAATTTTCCTGAGCAGCGAGCAGGCATGGAGAGGACAGGGCTGAGGAATGGGATGCTGCACCATGGGCTATGTACCGAGTGGGTATTTCCAACCAAGCACTGTGCTGTACAGTGATTAACAGCAGAAGTACCTTCTGCTGGCACTGCAAAGTGGTGTGGCTGCACTTCAGTTTGATGTATAGGTAGCTAAATCAGTATGATTAGACTGTGCAAATTAAATTGATGTAACATCATATAGGCATTGCCTGGAGAAGAAAGAATTTGATTTTCAGAAATGCTGGATACTTGCGAAGTTCGGCTGCCTAAGGTCTGCTTTGAAAATATTGAGTCTTTGGTATGGAGCCTTTGTTTAGCCAATGACAAAGAGATAATTTTTAAGGTGAAGGACAAGGAACAAAGGAAGAATTTAGAAGAAGATATGAGAAGTAAAGAAAAAATTTTCTCAAAATAGTATTTAGACCTAGGCAAATTCTATGAAAGGGAATAAAAACACAACATGGCAGCTAATATCCAGAGTAGAATTCACTGTAATAAGGTTATTGTTAGTATTTTTATGAAAGTGTAAATTGGTATTATCATAGGAAATCTGTCACTTTGCTGTCACTACTTGACATTCAGGTATTTTCTGTTTACTGTCCGATATGAAATTAGTCTGATAGCCACCATTAATTTTCTAGAGTATTATATAAAGTGCTATTTGCACTCCTTACTAAAAGCCTTAAGGGAAAGAACAATACGAGTACTTTCTTTCCCCCAGAATTGAGCTCTCAAGGCTGCAGTTAGGGAACTATTATTTTTATATACCATCAACTCCTGTAAAATCTCAGATTCCATTAAAAGTATCTAGTATTTTTGCCTGTACTTTTGGTATGGAAATGTTTCAAATTCAGATTACTCCTAGATCAGCAAGGTAAACGGGAGACTTACCTAATTTAAATTTAATTAACAAATTGTTAACTCTGAAACCTAATGATGACATTAAACCGATACTATCCTTTTTATGTCATATCTCCTTTTTGCAGAATCATTCCAGTACTTTAGTATCAGTTCTTTAATAATGTATTTCAGCTTTTCTGGAGCTGTGAAAGACAGTGTCTTCCTTGCCTTCAGAAATGCAGTGAAACAAAAGCTTTTACTGCGCGCTTTTTGGGAGTCCTCTTTTTACAGGGTGAAGTAGAAGACCTCAGTTTTCAGGACAATTTAAGCTGAAAATTATACATATTTCAGCAAAGAATAGCAGGATTTACGCTTGTTTCATCTTTTGGGACTGTGTTTAATGAAGTTTGGTAATCTTTCAGATTTACTATGCCTTTCATTGCTGAATATATTAGTAGCCCATAATGAATCTTTTCTGTGCCCAAAATGCGTTGAATGCAAACAAGGAAGCTGTAGAATTGCTGTTATTTCTGAGATGTGGCATAAAGTCTACCGGCTCCAAGTACAAGTTGAAATCCTGGGCTCTTGAAAGAGTCCAGTCAGTGAAACGAAAGCAGCTTTTTGGTCACTGAGCTCAACTGTGGAGCCTCCACAGTCCGTGCTCTCTGTTCAAACTTGCTGGGTTGTAGAAAGCAAGTACAGAGAGGAACTTTAGAAGAAATCTTACAGTTGCGCATATAGAGAGAGAAATAAAGGCCTGATCTGGCGAATGGGGGGAGGCAATGATGAAGAATTGATTTCCTCAAATTAATTTTCAACAAAGAACATGACATAACTGGACTACTTATAAAAGTACATCACAGGATGATGACAAGTGCTAAGGTCCAAATTAGTCTTATTTAATTCCAAAGAAACAACCCATCCTTACATCTCAAACCCCCAAACATATACAGAATGTTTAAGGATTCTGCTTTAGCAAAAATAACAAGAAAAGGGATGGATGTGAAAGAGAGTTGAACCAAGTTGCAACAGCACTGGAAGAAAAGCTAAAGAAAGAAACAGACAAACAGAAGGCATGGGTTCATTTGTGATTTGGTTATGCACTCCAACACCAGTAGCATAAACCTGTTTTTTAAATTTTGATTTTGGTTGCACACTGCAAAAATATTCTCTTGAACTTCTGAGGATAGTTAGAACCAGGGGCTGACGCTCAACTCGGGGAAGAGGGAGCATTGTTCCCTTACTGTGCTCATCCCTGACCTTGTAGGCTGGGTTGCTGATAGGCAGCCCTGAGCGCTGCCAGTAGTGTCAGCGTCTTAACTGAGCTGTACGGGGGAGAAGAAATACAGCGATGTGCTGTTCTGCTGCCTTTTTACTCCTGACACACCCCATATGCTGAGATGGTGGGTGGCAGTGGGAGAGCTGGCACGTTAGCAGCAGCGCGTTCCCTGTGCCAGGGGAATAATCTGTTGGCTAGTTAAATCTAATTTCTAATTCATTTCTACTTCCTGAGTAGCACCAAGAGGCAAGATCTTCACAGAAAATCCAGCTCTTGGAGTGTGTGATACTGCGGTCTAGAGGACAGTCTGAAGCTTGTTCCTTGAAGCTCTATTTTGAATATTGATTTTAATATATTTTTAAAAATCCCCACCACTCTAAACTGCCTAAAACTTGAATGTATTAGCAATTCTTGTGGAAATAATACAACTGTGGTGCCTTTGTTAGGTTCTTAGGTGTGTGTGTACATGGGAAAATTCACTACACCAGAAAATTCAAGTAGAAAAAAATCAAAGCAGAAACAAAAAAAAACTTCTTATTTTCTCTGTTAATAACATTGCTTGTTAAACAGAAGTTGGCATAGACTCCTAGTGTGAAATTGCCAAGAAGAGATTGTTAATTTGGCATAAGCTTTAAGTTGTTTTGTTCAGTATCACATGAAAATAAGTAGAATTATATGTGTTCTTTGTGATCTGTATTGCTAGTGAAAAAGAGGATTTACATCACAAGGAAAATAGGTGTGCACCGTCAGGGGGAGTTCATGTTCATCTGACAACTGCAGCACTTGGCAAACAAATACAGTAAACTTGGAGGCAAGCAGCAGAGAAAATATCCTGCGATGTTTTGCTGGAAGAAGCAAAACAGAGCAGAATCAATCATCTTTTCAATGAGAGTTTAAGGTGACTTGGGCCTTGCTCTTAGCTCTGCAGAGGAGTTGTATACCCTTATTTACTATGCGTAGAAGACTTTTCTTCAAGCAAGGTTGGTATAAGGCTCCTCTTTTATAACTGAGACCTCCATCTCCTGGGGCTTATTACCCTCTCTAGAATTACAGAGGCTGCTGAAAAGGGAGTGGCTGTTGTTGCCTTTGAGCAATCACAGTCTGCTCCCTATGCATCAAACTGTGCTTTATGGCTTTATTAGTTAGCCCAAGAAAGCTGCAAAACTGGGGGAGTGGGAAGACCCTTGAATAGCACAGATATTAATGGACCTTTTTGCCTTATTGTAGTGCTGTAAGTATCCAGAGGTGTTTGGTCTTTTTTCCCCTCTAAAAAGCTAAATTTGTGTTTCTTTGTGTCTTTCTGTCTGTGGATGGCATGGAGCTCCACTGGCAATGGTGTAGAGTTTCTGCTCAGTTCAGCCTGGATGTGTACAAAGATGGTTCTTTAAACCTGCCTTATATAAAAGGGCTCAAATCGGAGTAATATCATGAAGTATGTGGAATAAAATGCTGATTCCACTGAAGTCAAGTTTGGTTTTCACTGTTGGTTTCATTTGCACCAGGATCTTTACTGAAGTTAGCTGGAAATGAGATGTTTTTTGCAATGGATTCCTGGTGCTGAAACCTATTCCCTCATGTCTGGAATAAGCCTACAGATAGTACAGGAGTGTGGCAGGATTCCAGGGATGGCAAAAATAAAAACACTTTGACGGGACTAGGGCAACGCAATAGAACGTTGATTGGTATGGTGGCCTTAACACATTGGTACCTCCATTTCTCCCATAGCTTCTCTTTGCCGGAAGCCGCTGCCATTCTGACAAGGGGAGAATAAGGGAAAGTGTTACTGCGGTTTTTTTTTTTCATTTTTATTTTATTTTATTTTGCAGTCAAACACATTAAATCAAAAATAAAGATCTTCCACTGGTAATGAAGTGGGGCAGCTGCAGAACAAGTTTTTCTTTTGCCAGAAGTGTGACAACCTCTGGTGGAGGAGCAGAGGGGAAAATTTTTAATGATAGCCTCCTAAACCACTCCAAAAGGATTTATTAAAGGATGTGTCAGAGCTAGAATGTTATAAGAGCTGTTGTTTTGTACAATAGGAAAATTCTGTTAGTGTAAGAATGGTTACCTTTTTCTAATGTATTTGGAAAGCAAGGATAATGAAGTCTTGTTTTGGGCAAAGAAAAATAAAGAGTCTGTACTAAAAGAGTTCTGCAGAAACAAAGAATTACTAGGTAGTTTTGATTAATATTGAAATCATTGTTAAAGGGGGAGGGGCAAAGAGGTACAGCAAAAGAAGAAAATGTCTTTGAACCTAATTCTGCACATTAATGATTAGGATGCTTTCGGTACCTTCCTGCTGACTGGCGTATGTAGTGTTCGGGCTAGAAATACTAAGTCAGATAGTAGAATTGTTTTGGAGAGACTTCTACTTGCCTTTCTGCCCCTCAGTGGATTTGTGTGGATTTTGCTGAACTTCACTATCCTCTTTATTTTGTTCATTACCTTGTTATGTGCTACACAGCGAGAGAGCAGTAAGTTATCAGACATAGGGACTGAAGGGGAAGATGAAGATAGCCTTCTTGTTCCACAAGAAGTGGGAGGTGAAACAGCAAAGACGACAGGAAGACTGATTCAGGAAGATAACACAGTAGCTTACAACATGGAGGACAAGTGAGATCCTTAAAGGTAAAAAAAACTGACAAAATTTCACAGCAGGCACTAGTGGGAGATGAGAATCCAAGGGAAACATCATGCCATGTGAGAAACAAGCTTTCATTGATCACAACATGCCATGATGTTTCCATGATAGCACTGTCTAGGAAACCATTAACAGTGGTGAGAATACAGTATCTGACAACTTTTTGTTTTGTTTTAAGAGGTACACATTAAAAATACATCTAACGCATGGGACACAAAGAATCTAAATAACGTTATTAAACTTCTGGTAGATGTGAATCTCCAGAGATGTTTACATATGCTTTTGAAGAAAACTGAAAAAATTAGGTTTCGTATTTCCAGGCTTAATTCATCATTTTATTTTGTTCTGTTTAAAGAAATCTATGCAGAATTATTAAGTTACTCAAAATAAGCCCAAAATAGAAGACTGAGTTTTATAAACATTTTACATATTTGTGTTTAATTTGTTGAAAATAGTATAAAATCTGCTCACATTTGGCATCCCAAATACAAATATTAGGAACCCAAACCCTGATGCAGTATAATTTTTAACAGTATGATTTAACAGTCTTCCAAGAGAGATCGTGCACACTTTTATTTTAGAATAAGGAATTTTATTTTAATATAGGAAAACAATATGTATGCATGTCTGTGTACGTCATGTGCTGAGCGACTGTGTGTTAGCTTCTGTGCACGTCTGCATTCACTGCAAAAGAAAAAGAAAACAAAGTCCCATCAACAGTATTTCAGCTCGAAATATATTTAGGTAGCAGCACAAAAAATTAGGCTAGGAGATCACAGTGCGTAGAGGGTCTTTTACCTCTAACATATAAACTTTCTATTTTTTAGCACAGGAGGGTTAAATGCAGAGCTTTTAAGTTGAGAAAATATGCAGTTCATGTGAAAGGTTTGATAGCACTATATAGCCACCAAAAGCTTAAATGTGCCTGACTGGTTTTATGGAAGACAGTAAATTAGTCTTTCCTTTACCTTTGACAGGTGAGAAGCAGTTCTTGCATGACCGGTGGCTATCACCATACATCCACTACCACACAGGTGAGGCTCTCAGTTTCAAAATGATGACTGGTAAGAAAAACAAGATGTCTTTCCTGGTTATAAATTTAACTCTTCTATGATTAGTCTGGGCCAATTAGGACACCCCTGGGGTTCAGACTATGGCTCAAGTACAAGCTTGAAAGGCTGATTAGCTGAGGTCTCTTGATACTTGTTCTTGGTAGTAAATGCTGGCACATATAGTATTGATTTTCATTTAGATATCTTAATGTTTCCAGACAATCCTAGCAGATGTGGGCTGAACTCAGATCTACGAGAGTGCTGGGCTGCAATCTGCAAGCATTTTTCTTGCCATTTTGTTTCATTTTTCCTAAACTTAACTGATTTGGAATCAGGAGATATAAATGAAAAATGCAGAGTTTGCCTATCAATCATGGCATGTACAAACATTGCTACTGCCCTTTTCTAACATCCTATTACCACTGGGTAGTTGGCTAGTCAAACAGGAATAAAAATTACACTGCAAACATCATAAGTTAGGCTTGATTTGTTGAGCAAGAAGCCTGACAATTCTGTAAGAGTTATATACCTCAGCCTCGCTGAAAATCAGCCTTGTTATGGCTCTGGTACGTCTATAAAGATTGTTCATTTCATATAAAACAGCTACCTGCACTGAAAGGCCTGAAAGGAAGAATGATGCTGGTTATAAATATAGAGGAAAATCTATTTGTCTGCCCCTTCGTGCTGTTAGCAAGTCACACGATGCAGCCTTTATGCTGTTCCTAGGCAGCAGGGGGAGTTTTCCAGGGCCACCTTTTGCTTTCATCTTCTGGCCTGGACTGAAGCGCATCATCTCTCTTTGTCATATGAGATAAAGCAATGAAGTGTGACCAGTGCCACTGCATTGCACTCTGCCCACCAGGAGCACGTTAATGATAATGAAAAACTATACTGCACCACATTTAAACTAAATGTGAGCGTAAGGCTGTCTGTCGGCAGACTGGTATAACAGTTAATGTCATAAAAGATAAATAGAAATTATTAGAATTGGCTTGGAAGGGATTTTTTATAGAGCGGGGTTGTATTCCTTTAAAGATACATTATCACACTGTTAAATCTAATTTCAGACTACTTGGCAATTAAAATGATTAACATTCTTTACTCATATAGTTCGATTCATTAAAGTTTTAAACACCCTTTACACACTATTTATGTTGAAAATAGAGAAATAACATCTTAAAATGTCTTGGATCATTAATCATTGGAATTTGCTGTATAACTACTTTCTCAAAACCTTAGCGCCACGGTGAATATTTACAAACCTCAGGGGCATTCTCGAAAGGATGAACAAAACCAAATTCCACCCACCTCTGATATGTCCAACAGACCTTTGGTAGTTCCCAGGCCCTTTGTGTTTGCAAGAAAAATCAGGCAAAAAATCCTAAAAAGATTGTTTTAAAAGTTATTCTGCCCAGGGACTTTTACAAGTCTGAGCTGTCTTTACCTGGGAGCTCACTCTGTCTTTGGTATTTGAAGGTAGCAGCATGGAACCTGTTACTGAAGCTAATAGGAACTCTGAGTATAAAGTCTTGCATACTCAAATGAAAATATACTCTGAGTCTGGCACTTAGTTTTCAAGTGTGTCAGATGGGATTTTGTATTATGTACTGACAAACCAGTTTATTAGATGGATATAAGAAGAGATCTTCAGGCTAGTAAATGATGCCATTAGTTAGAGGTGAAACACCCACTTTCCTTCTGTGTTGGCATTTGTAATAACCTCTGAAACACTGTAGAAAAAGTCATGAAAGGCACTATACAGTATGTGACAAGACAATTATAAATCCTATATTAATGCTGGTCTTTTGAAAATATTAAGTCTATAGGCTTTCCAGTAGTTTGAAAAACTGTTGGTTGGTTTTGTTGCATGCGTGTGTTTTTGTGTTTGGGTGATTTTTGTTTTTGGTTTTTTTCATTCCTGCCCCTGTGCTGAAAGTGTCTGGGCCTTTTTGAAAGAAATGCTGTAATTTACAACGAGCAGTTGGGTACAGTCCTGACTCTGGTCCCATATTCTGGGAAGCCAGTTTATTGTCTTTGCCTGTCCCTGGAAGCAATGGTAGAACTTGCGGCCCATGAACTGCCTCATATTGCGCCAGGTAAGAAGGCTCAGTATTTGCACGTCAGAAGTTCAAAGAAGCACACAGGGTGGCAGGAAGCGTGCGGCCTGTGTCACTGAGTGTCCTGTCTCTCAGATAGGCCGTAGGCCAGATATGCTGAACAAGTGTGGTCATTACTCTTTCTATGGTACTATTAGTAAGAGGAAGAGGTAATTATAATTAGCCTCTTTGAAATCACCCAGGGGCTCGGCTGATACGTAAAAAATGTAGATGGTATTAAACAGGAAGACACAGCTATATTTTTCCAGCTGGCAGCATGATCCTAGCACCAATGCCGTATTTAGTATGCTAGGGTCTTTCACTTTGAATATCAAGGAGTATTCAGACTCCCTCCTAGACGCCTATTTCAGGAGCCATGAGCTCCCTAGGTCAACAGTGGAGAAGTGGCTTCCTAATTTAGGTGTTCTGGATTAGGTCCAGTTATTTTACAGATTTACTAAGGAACACTGCCTCCTAACTTATTCGCTTGAACAGGATTCCCAAATGCAGTTAGAGACAACTGCAGTAGTCCTAGGATCATTAGTAAATGATATACTGACAACAAATGTGTGCCCAGCCAAATGGCTCATCTTCTGGTAAGATTTGACAGTATGAGAAGGGTCAACTAGCTGTAGAAGATCGACACAACTCTTCTGGAAGAGGCCATTTTTTTACCTCTTTTATTTGCCAGGTTCTCCCTTCGTTTCATTACTCTTACTCTCTGTGTAAGACTGCCTGACACACCGAGTGGCTCACTCTGCGGAATCAAGCCATGCTGTTTTACAGTACCGTGTACTGTACGTGATGCAGTTCTAACTCTAGACAATAAAAGGAACTGTCAGCCTCTATCAGTGAGGATGTTTCTAATGCTGTTCTATCATTCATTTCAAGAGCAACATGAGAAGAGCCTTTCCCTTGAGAGACTGACAGCTGTTATCATCTCCACGATACTATAAGCTTTCGCTGACTTTAGGGAACAGAAATCCCAGAGGTACTCCTGAATTTCATGTCAGTGTACAGTGCTCTAAGCCAGCCCACCAAATTGGCAGACGGAGGCATTATACCATTGCACAATAGGACTGATAATTAACAGCTATTCGGATGAATATTAAGATAATACTACTTTCAAACAATTAATTTGCTTAAATTTTTCCTACCCCAAATCCAGATGGAGGGAGGCGAGGTGGAGAAATAGTCACCTTAACTTGGGCTGATATTACTACCTGTCGTCTTGCTGCTGTCAGTTATGTCCTATATGTCTGTGTCTTATCCATAAGCCTTGGGACTTCAGCATTTGTGTGATCTCTCTGGTGTCACTGTGGTAGTCTGGCTGCTGCCTTCTCCTTCCAAACTTTTCTTGTAAATCCGGATGGCAGAAGGTGGGGTGAGGAAGGGAATCTAAAAGACCAAAAAGGGCTTCCCTTTTCACATTAGAGTAGGGGGAACAGGAAATACTGCTATTGCACTGGTTTTATACCCCAGAAATTTGTCCATCATTTTGATTTGTGACAGAGTTTTGGCCTTCAATTTGACTTAGCCGTGTTTGGTCACACAGCATTTGTATCGATTCTGATGGCCCAAATACCTTTGCCTAAACCTAGCTCTCCTGGGGATTGTTGGACTTGTTTTCCCACGAGGCTGCAGACGAGTTCTGCTCAAATGATCAGTCAGAAGAATGTGCTGAGCCGAAAATATAAACCCAGAAATACCACAAAACCTCACAGATGTCAGTGAAATACAGAGGGGGGAAAAAAAAAATTAGTCCAGTTCTCTGCTTTTTCTATTTTGCTAATAATCAAAATTATATAACATGGGAATGACTTTTATTGTTGATATATCTGGGAAATGATTTTTCCTTTGAGTTTTTAGACTTCTTATACCTCCCATTGATTTTGATTATTTACTGTTTGACAAGGGGAACACAGGCAGCCCATGCTGTGCGAAAGATCAGAGGTGCCTTCATTCCTCAAGGCTATTGCCGCCTTTAATTCTTCAGTGTAGGATCAGTGAACTGATTGCATTTTCTTCTATTTGACACTTTATGTTCCACGTTTCTTCATCAAACTATTGTAACGTGCTCTTTTTGAGAGCAAGCTGCTCTAAGAATATAGCCCTTTTGTCTTGGGCCTTATTATAACCCTTTGGTGACTCATAACAGCAACTTTCAGCCACTGTCCTGGTTAATCGTCTTTCAGTTAAACTGGATGGAGTTAAGTATCTTGTTAGTCTACTTTCTGTGCTTTTCTTTTATTGGTGTTATATGTATTTCATATTTAATCATCACATGATGTGACTTGAGGGCAGTTGTTCTTTGATATTTTTTTTTTCCTTCAACTAGTATAGTCTTACAGGCCTAAGGGGAGGTTTTTTTAGCTGCAAACACCGTATGCCAAAACTGGAAGTACAAAGCCCAGATCAAATATTTACAAATACAAACAAGTAAGTGTACAATCTATTTGGGCATGTAGTTATGTGTTGCGTTTTCGAAAAACAGCTCCTTGGACAGAA
Organism: Chionis minor; assembly: GCA_013398295.1. NCBI lineage: Eukaryota > Metazoa > Chordata > Aves > Charadriiformes > Chionidae > Chionis > Chionis minor. The sequence goes on along the minus strand of VZSF01007961.1, from coordinate 102,618 downwards.
CTGTTTTACAATGGTGGGAAAGAAGCCAAGGGACATGAGTGTTTAGTTGCTACTTTCTAAGTGATCCACTTTCTGTTAGAAAATAGTTAATGCAATTATCTAAAATAGAAAAAACGGAAGTTAGTTCTGTCAAATCTGATTTCAGGTCATGGTTCCAAATATTTTGATCAAATAGGCTTCTCTGTCCTTTTCTCTATTATAAGATGCTATATAGTATATATTTCCAGTGACTGATGTTTGTGCTGTGACTGCCTGTAGATGAAAACTTGGGTGATGTTAGATCAAAGTCTACAGTAATTTCATGATTTCTTTATGAAGAAATGCTTGTTTTCAGCTGTAGTTGGCATCAGTCTAAATGAATCAGTAAAATGGGATGATCTCAGCTCGTATAAATAATAGCAGCCTTCTCCTGTTAGAAATGCCTTTCTTCTGGAAAAGCCAGTTGTCCCACATTAATGCATTTCTAATCAAAAACACTAAGCCCCATATGGTATTTTTTTAACACGTTTGAGAACCCTGGTTAAGACAGAGTTCTAAATGTACTGGAAACCACCATTCATTGTTGTTCAACACTCAAGAGAATGTACAAAGAGTATACTCTTGTATTTTTGTGTTATCCTGCTTATTAGTTTTATAGTGCCGGTTCTCATTCTCTTTCCTCCTCCCCTGTCTCTGCTTTTTGTGAAATGGTCTTCATGTTACCATGTTACAAGGTTTATCCTCTCTCTCCCTCTTAAACATAATGAACATCAGAAAAGGTCCCTGAGGCATAAACAAAAACCAAGAGGGGAACATCCCAGAATACCAGGGGATGGTGAGGAAGGAAGTCTACAGTAGTTCAGACTAACAAAATATGAGAGTTTGCCTATAGAAAAGCTGCTTGAAAAGAATTTGTTCACATTTTTGTGGAAAAAAAAAAATCTTAAAAGATACTTTTATAAGAAGTTTCTGTTTATTGTCTAAAACAATGGCATCTACTTCCTCTGAGTCATCATTAATTGATTGGCCAAAATCTCATATCATGGCATGTAAGGTAGAGAACAAACATGAATTACCAGAGTCAATATTGTATATTACCTAAATTTCTCATGCTATGGAGACCCTTCAAAATCTAAGTGCATAAAAAACTCCTGCATTTCAGGTTTAGTTCTGAATTTTTACTAGCTTAAAGCAGATCTTTTGGCGCAAGCTGTGATAAAATAGACACTTAAAATGAAAATTTAACATGACGTTTTTTAAAATTTACTATTTATCACCGAACCATGTAAGAATGTAGGCTGTAAGGCCAGCTAGTCTAACCACCTGCCCAAAGCAGGGCCAACTTCATGAGGTTGCTCAGAACCATGTTCAATTCAGTTTTGCATATCTTTGGACAGCCTCACTGGGTCTTTTTTTCCGTGTTTGGCCACCTTCTTGTTAAGTAAGTAGGTAAATAAATAATCTGAGAAAGTTTTTCCATGTGTCAACTTGTGTTCCAGGGATGTGGAAGCCTGAGGTAGACTTTTCGCATAAAAGCACAGTCAAAAATACTCAGTACCCTGACTCCCTCATTGTCACTAGGTCTCCTGTGCCCTTTGATTAGTGGGCCCGCATTTTCTTTAGCCTTCCTTTTGTGGCTATTGTACTTAAGGAAATCCCTCCTGTTCTTCCTAACATTCCTAACTAATTTTAGTTTGACTTTCCTAATTCTATCCCTACGTTCTTGGGCAGCGTCTCTTCTTGGTAGCCCGTTCTCACTCTCTCCTTCTGTGTGTTTTCTTTCCACATCAGCAGAAGTTCATTCATGCTGGCCTTCAGCAACACTTGCTCAAATTCCTGTATATTGGAATGAACTGCTCCGGGTTTTGAAGAGGTTTTATGAAACATAAAGATTTCAAGAAGGGGGGTGTGGTGTGGAAATCAATATTTTAGTTTCCAGTTCTGGCCTGGAGATTATAAGGTAAGCAAGTATATTTCTGTGTATATGTTAGGAAGCAAAACTGCCCTTAATGGAAAATTTGGCAACAGAAGAAGGAATGAAAGGGAATGGGGAGTCATAATAAAAGGGTTTAATTTCAGCATGCAAAATTCAGAGCTTGAAGAAAACTGCGATAAAATGATGAATTCTCTCTCGAGGACCTATAGTTCAGCTATTCTTCCCAGCAGAAACAGGTCTTGTGCAGAGTGATTATCTAGCTGACAAACAGTTCTGTGTTACATCATTATACTGAACATCTTTTCCTTCAGAACTTTTACATTTATTTTTAATCATAAGATTGTAAGGAACAATTAATCACTGGCCACTGCACAGTGCTTTTTGGCAGAGCTGTATCTGTTTAGGTGGAGGGTAGAGCTTCCCCTCCTTCTGGGTGTGCATGACTTTTAACTGGGCTGAAACATGCAGGATGTAAAAAGAACTTACCAGAGGCACGCTTAGAAAGAGGTACCTATCTGAAATTATTGTTCAGCACACCTGGAGTCTCTTCCAACTCATGTGAGGCTGCTTCCCGCAGTGTCAGCACCAAATGGTTATTCCAGGAGGATAACAGAAGCTAGAAATTTAGTTAGAATGTGTTCACATGCTGAAGGAAAACCAAGCATGCCAATGCGCTTCCTCTAGTTAAATTGTCCCTGTGACCCTGCGGTGCTTTTCACTGATGTACTGCTGTAACGTTACTCGAATGACATTTTGTCATTTGCTGGATGTTAACCTGCAAAAATGCTATCTTTGCTCCTTTACTTTGAGACAGGATGACATGCACTGCAGCCCCCAGTTGTTGGGGGGTGATTTTATGCTCCTTTCCTGACAGACAGGATTCCAATAGCACCATATGTCAAAAACTCCAACCAATTCCAGTCATGTACCCACACCGTCCAGCTGTCACAGCTATAATTATTGAAACTAAAGCCCAGAGAAGTTTGTAGTTTTGGAAACGCTCTAGTCTCCTTAGATCTTTACTACTGATGTTATAGCTGATTAGGACCCTGCCAGCCTTCTGTTGGTCTCTTGAAAACTGCTGTAATTCTCATTCATCATGGAAGCTAACCAGCTGCTCCAGAGCCGTCCCCTCAAATGTGTTGCTTGATGTTATACTTTGCTGTTGTCCTGACCTTGATACTTTGGATGTTCAAACAAAGGCTACTTACTGTTTTGGAGCCGGCACGAAAAGATCGAGTTAACTACATTCTGCATAGAAAAATTAAAACATTTTTCGGTAGATACCTGGTGTCACTGTGAAGACCGCTACTAATTGCACTCATTTTTCGGTCATTCTGCTACATTTTCATGACCATTTCAGGTGAGGGAGTGAGAGGCGGCAACCTCCTGGAATGGTCTCCTGTTGGCTGACACTGGGCTTTTGGCAGGAATGTCTGTCTTGTCTCTTAGCGGAGATGAAAGTGACTCCTGTAATCAGAGTTTTGAGCCTTTGCATCCACTTTTGTCAATTCTATGTAAATGTAGTAAAGTTTAACATCTTTTGATTCTCTTGGAAACTTTGAGTAGAGTGTTCAGCTATTGGCTTTTTCTATTAAAATCTTGAAGCTGAAAGTTTTGTGATCTCAAGGTGTTTATAAGTTTTAATCTTTTTGTCCGCCTTTGCATTCATATCCATTGCAGTGCTTAGATATGTGCAGTACATAAAGCAGCACCTTTTTAGATTGTGTTTTCACACTATCTTTTTTGTCTCCAGGAATCAGCCCCTCTTGTACTCTTTGCAGTAGCTTCACTGACAGTGTTAGTTACGCTTTTCTGGTTTGTTCATTCACTTAGGAGGCATTTTTTATTCTAAATATATGAAGGCTTTTAAATTTCAATAAAAATATATTATTTAAATGGCTTATATTTTGGTAAAATTGCAACATGTAATCTAGTGCCTAAACTCTGATATACTGCTCTCGGGCTGGATATCCTAAACTCTTTTGAGATGCTAGGCAGGAAAATGTCAGTACGCTTAAAAAAGAAATGTTTTATTGATGAGGAGAGATTTTTAAAGTGTGAAGAACAGGACTGAGTTGGAATTCCTAGACTGGAACAACTGACTAATTTGATGAAGAAAATGAAAGAGGGAATTTGTTAAACATATTCTTTAGCAGCCGTCTTTTGATAATGAAGAAACTATTTCAACAAAAACCACCACCAAAAAGAAGTGGAATTTGATATTACTGGTAAGAAAGCTCAGAATGACTTTGAATATTGGAAGAAAATCAAGTGTGTTGTCATGCAGATCACTGGCTCCCATTTACAGGCAGTGAGGATGATGTAGATTTAAAAGGCAGACCAGATTTTTCTGAATACACATAAGAAATTATCCCAACCAGAAAACAAACTGTCTCTAATTTATGGTTAATTCGTAGTTTTAAGATACCTTTTAATGGCTGTATTGTGAAAGAATAAAGGGATTTGGTCCAGTGGACCCTAAGGTCCTTGTTGTTTCCCAAATCTGCAGGTGCAGGATCTTCTATTTTCTCACAATTGATTGCACCTAGTCTCACTTTTGGGACTCTTGGTAGGTCTCCTTAAAGTGAGCTGAATAATAGGTGAAATGCAACTGTTCTGTAGGAGACTGAAGGAGAATAAAAAGGAAGTCATCAGTCAAAGAGCTCAATACAACTGGATGACCAAAGACACGGAAGGAAAGTAAACAGAAAGAAAAACAACTGGAGAAGCAATCAGCGTAAAAGCAGCAGAGGGATGTGTAAAGAGAAACATGACACATGGATTGTATCACAAATAAGAGAGCTGAGTGAGACATTTGAGCTGGTGATGTCAGCAGTGAAAGACAAGCCTGACCAAATGGTTTAGGACAGTGAGCGAAGAATAAGCAACAGATAGGATATTTTGAAGTGCTGTACAATACAATGTGGGTTATAAAATACATGAAATAGCTTTTTAGAAGTTTCCCACCACAAGTGAAGGAGAGAGTACATGTTGGAATTCTGAGATGCAGAAAAAAACTCAGTAAGAAACTTGATATAAAAAGGTGAAAGCATAGGTGCAGAGCTCTGGCTGGTGTGCAATGAACACTGAGTAAAACACAACCTGTTCAGAACACCAAGACTTGAAAAAAACATCCGTGACTGAATGAGTAGGGGAAAATAGAAAGAATAGAGATCTGCTACAGAAATTAATAAGAAAGAAACACTTACAGAATGTATGGGGAGATAAAACAGTTATATTAATGTGGTATTTGTAATAAGACAGATATTGGTGTAGGTACAATATAGCTGAGTCTACTAAAATCTTTCATGGTCTTGAAAACAGGCTTAGCAAGCTATCTGACAGAAATGGCATATTTTGGGAGCTTATGGCCACAAAAAAACCTTAATTAAACAAATAGAAAACATTTACAGGAAGTTATAAATTGCAATTAGAGATGAAACCAATAGAACAGGTTTCCATGATCATGGGAGTGGGACAAGCCAGGTTGTCGTCACTGTCTTTGTTCAGTTTAGGGTTGGTTTTGAACTGTAAGATGAAGGGAGAGAGGGGAGGAGACATACTCTGTGAGAAAACAGTGAAAAAACTTAGCTTCTCAGAGGATAGTCACATTATGGCTTCATTAAAGAACCATCAGAGGTTCCTCAGAGAAACCAATAAGCAGAAATTCAGACTGAGGTTCAGCAGACAGAGATAAGGAATGAAGTTTGTGACAACTTAAAAGGGACTGTTAAAAGACTGTTTGAGGAATTTCAGATAACTGTTCTTCTGCTTCTGCCTCTTGTTTGATAATAGTGCTATTTCTTCTTACCAAACCAAGTCTCTTGCTTTAGTAAAATTGTCTTTAATACAAACTTTTAAAAAAGGGAATGTGTGGGAAGTAGCACCCTGGAAAGTTATACGTGGGGCTTTCATACTTAATCTTATGGATCTAAGCATTTCTTAAGCAATCTGGAGAGGCCAACTGAGTTGAGAGCGCTCTTTACAGCTGATGGCTGAGATACTGCTACTAATTCATAACAAGTTTGAATGCAGTTGTATGTGTTTGAATGTTCTCAGTGATGTGGATGTCAAGTCCTTTTCCCTCTTGTTATATCTAACAAATAATTGGGAAATTTCCTAAACCCCTTAGATCTATGTAAACGATAGTCAAGTGCCCACTTTGTGTGTACCGTGTGTAATCTGGGAGACGGGGGGTTTAATGTTTGGTTTAAATGAAAGTTGGAAGCAAATGTAAAAAGGGCTTTGATTGATTATACGTAACTTTCTTATCGTTCTGGAATGTCGTATTTGGAGATCATGTAGAACATGCTTAGTTCTGTTACATAGTATTGCCAAAACAAACACAAGCTCAATAGACCAATACTATACATTACATCAGGAATGCTGCAAAAAAGTTCAAATGGGGAGCTCGCTGGCCTAGTAAGTACTGTGTTGAGTTGGATATGGAACTTTTAGTTGCACACAAGAAAAAAATGAGAATGATTTCTCTGCTTTAAAGGTTTATTGTACCCATGCTAACTGAGGCAAAGCAAGTGCCTAGCTCTATTAGGAAGCAATAGAATTGTGCTTGTTTGACAAAGATTTCATTTTCTTTTAATTATTTTTAATGCTTTAAAAAATGTCATATGAAAATTTCTGACTTTCATTTTTAGACTGTTGAGCTGGGATGTAGAGAAAACTTTATTCTTACCAGATACTTTGAAAATTGTTCAAAGACAATAATTCTTTGTGAACCTTTTATAAAGTTTTAGAAGAATGTAGCAGTAGTCATATAATTACAACGATGGATACCCATCTGCTTTGTTAGGAATAATTGTTACTTTAGACCAATTTCATAATTAACTTAATGTTGGTATAGTTGCAGTTTTGTATTTTTTTTTTAAATAATAGCATGTAATAGGGGGGGAAAAAACCCAAGAGCAAAGAAAATAATAGTTGTTCATAAGATACTGCTTTTTTTTTTTTAACTGACAGAGTGGTACAGAAGTCTGCTAGGCAGAAGCCCGCCAAACTTATTTTTGTCATTATTGCTATTATTACTGTTTATTATAATAATGTGCTTTGAATTTACAGTCCTGAGCCGTCGGGTATAGAAGCCAAGTGGGTATAGAAGACTATATGTGTAGTTATACATACCTAATTATTTCTGGAAAGCATTAGTATTGTAAATACAGCTTATCTTTGTTATGAGAGTGGCATTAATAACAGAATTTCATAAATGCTAACATATAGTATGAAAATTTCAAGACTCTCTGAAAATATGGTGTTTTGTAGTGAAAGATGTTCACAAATGTATGGTTGTGTGTGTGGATGGGGAGGGGGAGGAGGGCTGTTTTGTGCTTAGAATGCTTTCTGATGCATAAATATTAGCATTAAATAATTTTGAATACCTTGTTTCCTAAAAAGATTAGTAGCTCTTCTCTATGTGATAAATTGTGCAAGAGTTATTGTTCATACCAGTCTTCATACTGTATTATTCTGTGTAGCTTTAAATAACCAAGTCCAAATTATGCTCAGCAAGCTGTTGGGAAAGCTTGGAGGAATCTCAGAGCTGAAGGGCCAATTTGTGCCCTGACTTACATCCTGTGCAAATGCACTGACTTCATGCTGGCTGTAAAAGGATATAAGTGGTAAAGGATTTAATCTGTAGCATTTATTTTTGGCTTAGCTTGGTTCTATTTTTTTATTTACTTATGATTCCATCCTGATGTAGAGGAACATTGTGCCCACGTATTGCTAGTTTGTAGATCGCAGCATTTTGCCCTCTTTTACTTGGCATCTCAAATTTTACATTAATTCTTATTTAAAGAAAAGAAATCTTACATGCCTGTTTACCAAAACTCCAATTTATGTTGGATCACATTTGCAATCAGAAACTTTATACATGTAAATATTGCACAATAATGTATATCCTTCGTATAAAATATACTTATTATTTCGTTGTGGCCATATATTTGTTTCCTTAAATCAGTAAGTGTGTGCCAGTTCTTTTTTTGTGCTCCTAGATTGTCTTATTTTAATGAGACTCCTTGCAGTCCATGTTGCTCTGGTTTCAGAAGAGATCCTACCTGCTATTCTGCGTGTAAAATTATAGGCACTGGGGAGACAGGCTGCGTAAATGTGACTTCACCAAATTTGGGTTGAATCACCAAAGATCCAGCCAGCTATTGCAATATGAAGTATCAGTGTATCATTTTGTCTGATTTTATGTTTCTCCCTCTCTTCTAATTGTCTAGGAGTGACTTCTTATGCTAGAAAATAGAGACTGAAACAAGGATTCTTTGGAAATATCAGTCATCTTGTTGTGCTTGGGTATTTTCATCTGATTTTGTTCCTTGATGACTTCTGCAGTAAGAAAACCTCAAATTCTGGGTATTGTTAAGTGATTGGCACAAAGTGACAAAAGCAAAGACATCCAGGCATAGACCTAGTATTAATTCAAGCTGTGCAAATAATTTAACACACCAAATGAAAGAGGTGAACTGAACAGTTTCCACTGAGTTTAAGGACAAGGTGAAGAATTCCACTTTTCTTAATGACCTTAGGGAAAAAAAGTTGGGTTTTTTTTTTTGAGATTATCCATCTTACAGTAATTAGACAAAAGTCTGTTTAATAAGGAGAGTACAATGCCAGATACTGCATTTGCCTTTCTTTTTTGCTGTTCCACCATATACCTTGTGTAGCTTTACTAATCAAGTAGTCTCACTGAAATAGGTGGGACTACTGTTTTAGCACACGGTTGTACATCATGTTGGAGTGGACCTTGTGAATAGTCGTCCTGAATTATTCTTTTATTAGTCTGCTTTCTGTACTGCCAAATGCTGACAATCCGCCTCACCACTGATTAAGGCAAGGAAAATACTAATGACTTCATTGAGAAAAACAAAAAACCACGTAATATGTAATTGCTGCCCGGTCCACACATCCTCCCATTTTTATTTTCAAGTGAGGAGGATGCTCACCCCCACTCAGTTGCTAAGGCAGGAAAAAAAAATTAGCTGATTGGATAGTAGAAAAGAGTGAACCAAGTTACACTACTATTCAATACTTGCTAGAGTTTGTTTTTGTAATAGTTTAGTTTGTCAGTAATTGAATTGGAGAAGGTGGTTTAGAGTGACAAGAATCAGAAAATAAATGCAATTTTTTGATGATTAATTACTTCAGAAATAACTGACCAAGAAAACCTTGTTGGCTTTAACCTTTTCCTTCAGTCAGGGTTATTGTGCAAGCCTAGTTTGGCTCTTCTGCCATTTTGGGTTTTCTGGGCATCTAGTCCCAAGTTTGAATATCAGAGATTTTGGCAAAATTATAACCATTTAGAATGTTCACTGAACCTGCAAATACAATGAGTAAAATGACTAGTAGATATCATAGACCAATGAGAAAAATTAAAGTGGGTCAGTCATAGCTATGGTTAGATAACCTCTGCAACTTGCCTAAGACACATAACATGTAGTCTTTCACTAAGTGATTGAAAAAATTTGTAATCCGATTCAAACTATAATATGCAAAGATCCTTTGAAAAGGAGAGTAACCTTTGTCAGTCACATTATAGAAAAGCAGTTGCTGAAAACAAGAGGTTTGTGCTTTCAGATCAGGGTCTCTTTCCCCACTGTTAACAGAATTTCCAGTGCGCTTCCACAAAAAAGACGACTGTCTTCATATCCTTTATCTCCACCAAATCCATGAAGTTTGTCTCCTAAGTTTCCTCCTTTAGTGGCCTTTAGAAATTTTTGCATAATCCTGCCACATCATCTACCCTCATTGTTCTCTCACCGCTGTTACTACTCCAGACTAAGTTTTCTGCCTTCTCAAGAAGTTAGAGAAGAGAGTGTCAATGAGAACCACCGCTGAGTCTTCAGCTACAAGAAAGTTTAAGCCTTGTGTAGGAAGGCCATCATAAAAGGAAGAAGGGGTGAATTTGCCCCAATTCCAACCCACCATTAATAAGTGCCTTGGGTTTCTGTTTCCTAATAGAAAGTTTTGGAAACTTACTCCTGTGCAAGCCTAATTTTTGACAAATCCTTTAAGGAAGCTATTAATTCTGTGGGCATATGGAGGATTTATAATTTCTGCAAGTGTTATATAGGAGAGACCCTCTCATGCGAGCATATGATGCATTTAAATCGTGTTATGAAATCTGCCTCTATATGTGGCAATGATTTCAAATTTCCTGATGTCTTTGTTTAAACTATAACAGAACTCCCAAGCACGAGCTGTCACTGAAGAGGAGCTTAGGTAAATATTAACAGAATATTTTAATATTTAGGTGGACCGTACATAAAGTGACGACGTCTACATTTTTGAAAGTAGTCTTAGCATTTACTTTTGTATTACATACTGATGCTCAATCACTCCCTCCCTTCCCTAACTCTGAAAGACATTGTCTGATGTGTTTCTAAAATGCAGATAACTGAGACTGATTCTACTGGCTGAAATTTTTTAACTATTAGTTGTTTTGGGGTTTTTTTGTTGTTTTTTTTTTTTTTTTATTATTAATTGCCAACTGCATGAGGAACTGTGTCTCTTCTCCCCCACAGAAGCCTCCTTTTCTGGAGAAAATCAATCTATTTCAGATGAAGGTTCTCACAAAAGATTGTAATCCTCCCAGCTGACCACCCCACCTCGGACCAACTATCCCACTTGCACCTCTTTTTAAAAGTGGTAAGTTATGAAGTGTTCTGCTCTTTTATAAAGACAATATAATATCCTGTATGTGAAGGTTATGGATGATAACCTCCTACAAGTAGGAGGAGTGTAACATTCATGACTGGTGGAAATAAGGAAGGTTTTTTGTAGTGGCAATGTGTGTGTATCTAAATCACATATTTTCAACAATGCAGTTGTTTTGTAAGATAATATGTGTAGTTAGAGTTTATTTTTCTGGAACTTAACAGTTATCACTGGAGTAAGTTCACAAAACTCCGTGTTCATGCATTACCTGCTGCTGTAGGTAGTTTGGTGGTCAGTAATCTGACTCTGAGAGCTTTGGCTGCTCGCATTCTTGTTCTCTTCAATACTGTTTAACTCGTCTACAGGTCTATTGCAAGTTCTAATACACGAGGATAAATAATTTTTAAATTTAATTTAAAATTTAATTTAATCTAAAAAAAATTCCCTAAAAGTCCAATGCATCTCAGCTATTAGGGCATTGTTGATGATGATTGTTTACTATGCTGCCCCCTAAAGAAACTTCATTTTAATTTGTCTGAATTAATTAAATACTAAAAGCAGCTCAAATAGTGTTTTTTTTGTCAGGAAGCACAGCCGCTTATGTAGGCCTGCTACTGAAGCTGGCAAGGGCTTGAATTATTTCTGCAGAAGCTTTTATACATTCTAGAAGTTTACATAAATTTCTTTTCAAACTTTGGGCTTGTACGCCAAGCTTTAAAATGAGAAAGTGGATTTTTATAGTCCTGTTATAATGGAAAGGTTGACCTTAATTATTGTCACGTGAATGACTTAACATAGGAAAAATTAAGTAAATAATGAAATTATAAAACTATATTTTATTCTATCAAGTCCTTAGAAAACCAGCATTATAACTTTAAAAATTCAGCAAATAAAGATGTTTACAATTAGTTATGTTGGTTCTTTCCCACCTTCCTCTCTCCTCCTTTAAAAAACAAACAAACAAAAACCAACAAACCACAGAACACGGTTTTAGGTGAAAGCTATTTCTATCTTATTATTTTTTTCCCAACAGAAACACTCAGTGCCTAGACTTTTAAACAAGTGCTTTACCCTTGAAAATTAATATAAAATATTTTCATGTAATTGGTAAATTTTGTTATGAAACTTTACAGCAGCTATATTAAACGGTGAGAATAACTACTATTTTGAAATTCTGAACATCTTATAATTAGACCAGCCTTTAAGAAATACTCAGAGTTAAGGCACATTAGAATGTATTCCACAACATGGAGACAGCCCTGACAAAGAAACATTATTCTTAGATTTACAATTAATTACCCTTATGTCTATACCTTGCATTCAATTTGCATATCTTAAAAGTGCTGTAAATTTCATAGCACTCCCTTGTTATTTAAGATCATTCTGCTTTAGTAAAAGTTTCTACAGTGATAACTTTCTCTTGATTATGTAGTTGTGAGGTCAATAAATCTGGCTTTACTTTGCTCTACAATGTTATAATTTTTCTTTTTTTGTGTGTTTTTCATTATTTTGCTCCTTGTTCCTCCTGCCCTCTCATTTATAATCCCCTGAAGAACCAGTAGATAGAGAAGTCTGGCTAGAAGACGAAGTGAGTGGTCAGATTCTCAGATGTTATCTTTTTCCCAGAACGCACTGGTACTGGGTGTCTGACATGTTCTATACATCTTTCTAGTGTCAACCTCATTAAACAAATACAACTTGATGTATAGCTCTCAAGAAATGAAATTTCATGCAATGAATTTGCTCTATTCCAGCTTGTGTTCTTCCTTTTCCCTCCTTTCTTTTCTACTTCGGAAGTAATTTTGTACATTCTTGATTTCTAGTATAATTTCACATGGTGACTATTCATAATTTTGTACCCTGAAATTTATCAGTGTTTTTCTGGTGTTTGAAGAAATATCCATGTTTTAAGCTCGCAACTTGACATTTCCTACTTTCTAAACAAAGAATCATTACCGCTGGATAAGATGTGATATACCATTCAGAATGTAGTTCAGTATGTTTACTTTGGTCAGATAGGTATGTGAATTTTCTCTAAATATTAGACATATCGGTTGAAACACTCTTGTTGTAAATGTTGTAGTCTTCTATGGGTAATTATGTATAAATGTGCTAGAACTGTGTTTTATGGTCTAATTCAAGGTTAACACAATATCCTGTAAGCCAGAAGGACATGGAACACTTTGCCAGAATAGTAAATATTACTCTCATCTTTTTTTTTTTTTCCCCTTCAGCTTAAAAGAATTTTAAAAAGAAATATATTTTCAAACTAAAGTAAACCTTCTCTAATGAGACTATATATTATTTACAGAAAAATGCCACTAAACTCAATTAGTACTGGTCTCACCACTGGGTAGAATTGAAGTTGTTGAATTTTTTTTAATGTAGTTCATTGAAGTAATTTACTGAATCTGGGGCAATATTCTATTTTTAATCAAGTTTAAAAGTATAATGTATGAGAAAAAAGCAACAAACTGTATAGATTTTTGCCGTAAAAAATACACAGACAAATGCATAAAGTTTATGCCGATCTTCTTTCTCCTACTAAGAAAAATTGTTTGAATGTTACTTTAAACAGGTAATTTCTTATTGCTACCCCTCGGCATTATTAATTGGTAGCTTATTAGAGTTATTTTAAAAGTTATTATTACAGTCTTTTTTATTTAATACTTTACTATATAACACTATTATTTAAAACTAGTTTGCTGGATAACAGCAGCCATCCAAAACATTGTCTGTTGCTCAGAAACAGAAATAATAGAATAATGGAAAGCAGGGCTATTGTATTAAAGTAATGACTAGCTATACTTCATATATTAAACAAAACCTCAGAATATGATACTTTTAAACGCTTTCTTAGTGAGTGTTCCAATCATTGTGAAGTTTAAAGCTGAATATATATGTTTTTAAAATGAAAGAATCTGTTCTTTTCCCTTGGGACATGATGTTGAAGTTACGGGAAAGAACAGGGTGCAAGATTTAACAAATATATTCATCTCTGCTTCTGAATTTCTCTCAGGCCTTTTAATATATAAATAGTTTTGAAGATCTAAAGTAACTAAATTTACCCTGATTTTTATGGGGCTGATACAAGCAAGTGTTGAATATGGCACTATTCAATTTGATTATAATATAACATTTCTATTAAAATGATTTTTAAAAACCTTCCCAAAATTCCAATAACACTATTTCAAGGAACATAACATGGTAGTGGAGATTAGCTAGCCCTCGAATACCTTGGCAAAAGTGTTCAAGTAGCAAGAGTTTTTCTAGTCTTATGTCCTATATACATCTGTTAAATTACTCGGAGATCTCATTAAATAAAGCTAATGTACTTGTAAAACAGTAGGGAGAGACAGTATATCATTGTAACTGTTAGAAAGAGCCATTCTGGCAAGGAGGGAGCCAAGAAGGCTAGGTGTATGCTGGTCAGTGTAGATGTTTCTAGGCCATAAATCTTGGCCCTTTCCTGCCTAGTTATTGTGTATTTCTTTAGGTGAGAGATTGATTGTAGCAATGGAAGATGAATTTGCCCATAGACCCTTTCTTTTTTTTCTTTATACTCCTGATGCCTCGCCAAGGTGATAATGCTTTTTTTCCTGCAATCATTTGTTTCAGATTAAAAGCATGAAACTGCATGGAGAAACACAAGAAAGCTTCTGTCTGCAGTCAGGCAAAGATGAGGGCATGAAGATGTATAACTGTCCCAGGTGGGAGAAGAGTACAGTTTAGGCCCTCAGGATTTGTAACGGGTTTGTCTGAAGGAGAATGAAATAGGGTAAAATTTGAGAAAGAACCTCAGCATTTCTTTATTGTGGATTTTGAGCATGGTATTGTAATTTTTTTAAGTACTGCTGAGTTGTGCAACAGTGCTACTATAGAATATTCCTTACCTGTCTATTTACTGCTGAGCAAATCGCATTAAAACTGCACCTCCCCGTGTCCCCCGTCGTCGTCATTGACCCCCCCCGCCCACCCTGCCATTTATACTACTTACTGAACATGGAGGGGAACACTTTTCATGAATATATATAGATGCTGAATTTATAAGGATCAATATAGTCACAAATGTTGTACAACATGTCAGGATATCATAAAAAGCAGGCAGTTCTATATAAAATACTAGCTTAATCTTGGAGATTTTAAAGCCTCATTAAAATGTGGATAAAGTCCATATATGGAATGGCAGCATTCAAAAGGTTGAAGTTGTATATCTGTGGTGCAGAAATTTTAACCATTACATTTGAATGTCAGTCGACTCATTTGATCACAGATGATATTAACATCTGAAAAGTTAAGACGATGAGATGCATCGTATATATCATATAATTCAATAGGACTTGTTGTTTAAGGTTTGGGAAATGCGATGAATAACCTTGGCCCTTAATTTGCGAAATCTGAGATTCTAAAACAGAGATGATGATATGAGGATCTCATAGCAGTCAAATTTTACATCACAGGGTTTCCAGGCAAACTTTGTAACTTCTGCTAAGAAAAGACCTCACTGCTTAATGGGGCAGAAAGACGGGGCGGTGCAGTAGCCTTTCCCCGTGCTGGAAGGGCAATGAGAGCCCATGGCTGTGACTGGGGTGGGAACCTGGTTAGAACAGAACAGGCACTTTTAAAAAAAACAAGAGGACATGTTTGTAGCTGCTAGGAACTTTAACACTGAAAATTGCAAATATTCAGGGTCCTGCATGTTTGTAGTATAGCTGTTCTAACTCTGCAGATAGCTTCTTTTTACTAAAATAGAGCATTTGATCCCACTTTCATTGTTGTTTGCCAGATTTCCTATAATCTGATAGTATGTTGTACACATCTGCTTGGCAAAGTTATCTGGTAGTAACAAATAGGAGGATTCAGAGTGTTTTTTCAGGGAGAAACTTTGAAAGTCAAGCAAATACTTTTATCTTGACCTTTCTGCAACGCTGCCCCATATTCACTAGTTGTCAGCACATGTTTGTCTGGAGTAATTCGTCACTGCCATCCGTCACTCCTCTGCCATTCCCATCAGTCCCATTATCCGGGATCAGGAGAGAGCTGAGGATGTAGCCTGAAGGATCATTAAACCCCAGCTTCCAGGTACTGCAGGTAGTCCAGGTGGTCTGTTGTTATTTATAATAAAGAAACAACACAGCAGAACTGCCTGGCAGTGGCCCATGAGGCCTCAAGAAAGGACAGGCTGAGAGATGTCATCACTGAAGGACAGCTAAAAGTGGACTTTCTTTCTCCCACACTGTAAGCAGAGAGGATTTATTGAACATCTGTTCAGTACATGGCTGGGAAGATTGATTAATTTAATTGCTCACACTTTGCTTAAGTAACATTTGAATACTTAATGTCAGGTTTGAAGGATATTGCAACATTTACTCGCACACCTTTTTAAAGAGGCAGAGTTTCTTATTGCTTTTTTGTGTCGTTCAAGGAAGTTGGAACGTATCCTGAAATCTGGTTTGCCCAGAGGTCTGGGAAAATTGGAGCAAGTGGGAAAAGCCGCTTCCTCTTGTAGAAGTAACTAGTTATTTTTCATGTTTTGTTAATTGTGCTAATTCATTAATGTACAGAGATTGGATCATCCTCACTGAATGGTGGTAATTTTCCTTCTGATATCCAGGATAGAGACAGTTCAGCATATTATATATTTCTGTACCCTTTAACGTAATATCGTGATCATATTGAAGGAGTGGATGAGTTAAAGCCACAATAATTTATTGCATGTTGTATTCGGAGGGGGTATTTGGGAAGAAATTCCTGAGATCCTCTCAAAGAATTCCACCCCTGTACTAAGGGAGAAACATTAAGCAATGGAGCATTTAGTGTGGGTTACTTCTATGCATTTAGTAAACAGATAGTCTTTTAGCTGTGTAGCTCTGTGAAGTTTATCACAAGTCTTACCAAATATGATGAAATCCAACTGAAAGTATTAGTGGGCACTTTGAGTAGCTGGCACGAAAAACTACAACTTTACCAAATGTGCCACAGCTAACTTTGTTTTTAGAACAGTGGGTGTTGATATTATTGCCCGTATGTTTGGTAGCAATGTCTGTGACTGCTAGCAAATACTTAGTGTTTAAAGATAAAGGTGAAGCTCCTTGTTTTGCTGCAGTGTAGAACTGCCTTTGCATTCGTCACCATCAGACGATAAACTGAGAAAAAGCAGACTGATAGATAGTGGTTCATGTGCAAAGACTGATTCTGTATGATTTTTTTTCTGTCCAAAAATGATTTTTTTCCCCATCCTCTATGCTCTAGTAAAGATGTTCTTTGATCTCTCTGTACAGCAGTTCATTTTAAGTCTGATATACAGTCAGAGATTCTATTAGATACAAGATCTTTAAATATTTGTCTTGCTTTCTGTGTAATTTGCTTTGGAACTGTTAGTCCAATAAATAGTAAATGATACTGACTTACATAGCCATGTATTTTTATTGTCAAAGATACCGTATATAACGTTCTCACAACAATGCTTAACTCTGAGAGGGTAGGGATTTAACGCTGCTACATGACTAATTTACTACCTTCAAACATAAAAAGGAAAGCTTGGAGAGAAAGGCCTCATATGAAGCTGCATAAACCAGAGCAATAGTATCATGTAGTGGTACTTAATAATGGCACTGGCATTTTGTTAGCATCTCTACAAGAAAAAAATTGTTCGTAGGGAAGGATAATCTACAGTCAAATCTGATTGAAGTCAAGAGAAACATTGGCTGATTTCTTTGAAAGATGCCCGTCTGTCCCTGAATTTGACTGTACACAATACATCCTGCAACAACGAGTCAGATTGTCAAGGCCAGAACCAGGTGCCTATGTTACTTGTATCCTTCTACATCAGTCATACTGTAGGGAGCAGACAATTAATTCTGGAGCAAAATTGAAAGTCAGAGGCAGAGTGTGAAAGAACAGAATGACAATAATAAAGTGCCCCTGCCTCACATTAATCTCCCTCACTTCAGGGCTGTCAGAGGCGGCCTGGCGGTGACTAATGCCAAGCTTTGCATACAGTGGTCACAGACATGAGCAGCATGCTCCCTTTACAGCATCCGCGATTCGCTTTGTTGAGTTTTTGACTCCTGCGGAATCATTGAAAAAACATAGCCGCTGGTCATAGGTAGCGGGACGAAGTTCCTTCATCATACACCTATTGATCGATGGGCAGTATTCCCGGGCTTGACTTTAAAAAAAAAAAAAAAAAAAAAAAAAAGGAATCCTGACGAATGCAGGGAGATTAACTTTTTGAACGGATGCGCTCAGCAGATAAGGGTTAATAAGTTTAGCTTTGAGGAAGTGCATATCGTGTGCAAGTCCAAGCGTCAAGACAAAATGATCTTGCACCTCTATAGACACACTAATCCATTAACATTGCAAAAGACTTTGATGCACATTTGGGAATTGTGTTCCATTGATTTTATTGTCATCTTTTTGCACAAATAGTAAATAGGCTAACATTTAAGGAACAGTGTAATTATTCCCGAAAAGCAAGACATCAATGTAAAGTTTATTGTTGTAGACCAGACATTTTGACAGGAATACTGTAATATCCCAGAGGTGTCACCGGGTTACTGAAAAGGTTAAAAATTGGTGCATTGTGTCGGAGAAGAAAGGCAGTAACAACAAACAGCATTCAAAAAAATCACAGGCACTTCTGCAGGAAAGTGGAAATGTGTCATGTAACAACATACAGCTTCTGTAAGTGGATTGCTGCGCTGAGAAAGTGAAACATACCTAATGAAAATACTTCCTCCACTACCAGCATTTCAAGGAGCGCTCTCATTATTTAGATTGCAAAAATCACTTTCCTCTGGGGTTCCTCCTTTTATTGTATGCGAACCCCACACATGCTGATGCGTTGTGGAGTTTGATAGGGCTGTGCCTGAAAATTTCATTTATCTTCTCTGATAATCGTGGGAGAAAATTCACACAGAAGGCTTTATTTGCTAGACTATGCTGGTTTTTTTCCTTATTAGCCATGTGTATGTATAGTAAATCAGGAGGACAATAGTATTTTTTATAGAGTGTTATTTGACAAGGAGAAAAGTACTTGCAGTGTAGTGTTATACTTGACCAGCAGAGAAGCATTTGTTAGAATCTGAATGAGAAGAGGGAAGGGATACACGGCAATTTATTGTATGTAACCAAGAACAACATGTTTTATGTTTAAGTATATTGTTGTTTAGCATTCTAGAGGACTAGGAAGGAAGCATGTAAGTCCTCTGTGTACTGAATATAGTATGTTATTGGATCAGGAAGTGAAATGTATTTACAGAAACATTTTGAGCCTTGTACACTGTCAAGACCTGTGGGTTTTTTTCCTTTTCTAAGCAAATTTATTTCCGTTAACTACTCCCAAATCCCAGTTTTGACTTAAAACATTTTCATAGCATTTCTGATAGGTGTTTTTTTCAAGCTACTCAACTGGATACGTCACTGTCTTTTCTTCAAGGAGATGACAGGAAGTATGAAGAATCGCCATCATGAGCCATCAGTATAGTCTGAATCTGGGAACCTAAGCCCAGATCTCTGGCTTGTTTGAGCTAAAGGAGGAAGTCTGCTATCTGCCAGCAGTGACTTTTATCCTTCACTTGGATTAGCCATTTCATATGTCGCAAAACATATTTCACAAGCATTTCAAAAACATAAGAAGTATGCATATGGTATGTGCCAGACATTTCCAGGGATATTGATATGAACACATTTAACAATATGTCAGTCACTCACCTTGAGGCACCATTTTAAATGTCATTCTAAAGTCTAGGTTGTTTAAACTGAAAACACTTTATGATAGTGGTGGCGTTTTGGGAGGCTGGCAAAAGGACATGGAAAGAGGCCACCTTGATTTGTGCATTATCTCCTAGGTCAGTCCCTAGAGGTTGTTCAAGTTGCCACTGGCAGAAAGAAGGAAGGTTTCAGTTTTACACGCATAATGCTAGTACTTTCTCACCTAGTGAGTTTAGACCTAACTTCTTCAACCTTTTCATGGATAGTCCTGCTCTCTGGTTCCAAAACCGTCAGTGAGAACAAGCAGTGAAACCCCAAGACTGATCTCAACTGCAGACAGAGCAAAGCTGGCACTAATAAGTGGTGAATATGGCATTCCCTGCTTTATATCCAATGCCTTTGGAGTTTTTCAAATGAGGTGGAGACCTGGTTTTCAGAGCTATGTAAAATGTGTATGTGGCATGGCAGTTTTACTAGTTCTGGGAAGAGTCACAGTTAGGGAGTTGTCTATTGAAACAACATTGTTCAAAAATTTTGAATAAATAATTGGTGTGTGAATCCCACATCATCAGCTGACCTAGATGTGGTAGATCTAATTATGTCAATGCTGCATACTTCCAAATGCTTCTTTTTCTTTGTCACCAATATATTTATTCTGTTTCTTTTTAATCAACTGAAAAAATGTGATTTCCCTATCTTTTTCTTTGTTTTACAGGGATGTAAGATGGCTGGCTTTCTCGCTCTTCTAACAGAGGAAAAAAGCTCCACCAAGAAATTCTGGGTTTTGTTTTACAGAAACCATGAACAACTTCTGTATAAATGAAAAAAACAGCACTTCAGTTGTTCAAGAAAACCAGCGTTGCCATACGGAAGAAAACTAATGAATCTTGCTTTCTGCATGCTGGTAGAATGAATGAGTTCTGCTGACCTCAAATCCCTCTCCGTTTAGGGGGCTATGGGGGCAGAAAACTGTTCCCAAACTTCCCACTTAAGGTGTATCATCTTGCAGCATACATAGCTATTTTGGCTACCGATGGGGACATACTGCTGAATCCATATCCAAAAAATCTGGAGAGAATTCAGGGCATACAGACTGGTTTCCCTTCAGCCAAGATGAAAAAGCCTGAATTCTCTCCTCCAGATTGGAAGACTAAGAGGTGCTTAGCTGCCCAGATTGCATTCCCACTTCTATGCACAAAATTGGGCCTTACTATGTTTATGTATCATTTTGAAATTAACGTGCTTTCTAAAATACTGTCCATTAAGTATACATATAAAGAGAAGTTCTATGAAATTTTGGAAATTAACATATTTGCGAATAAGTATAGTTTTGCAGTAGAACATGTTAATACTGACAAAAGAAATTCAGGAAAAGTTGCATTCCTTCAGTGAGTATTCTTACTTTACCACACATTACCATGCCATGCCCAACTCATATGGGGACTGTTTTGGTATGAGTCAAAAAAAGGCAGGAGCCCTGTTCCATAATGAGGATTGTTCCTTGTATTTGTGATACAGACGATGCCAGTTGCTTGAAGTGGTGTCTTTTCAAGATACCCTTTTCACTGTTAATTTATGACTCTGTATTATTTTATTTCTTGGTTACAGGGGAATCTACCCAGCTTTTGAAAGAAAGGCAAAGCTTTCCATTAGACATGATTGATATGTTACTGTTGCTTATGGTACAAATAAGGGTGATGTCACACGATCATATTGGAAACAAGTATTTCTCTTAACTCTGTTTCAACCACTTGTTAGCAGTTTCCTACTTAAGCCCTTCAGTGTGGTTCACAGGCAGCAGTGACCACCAATATGCATCTGTATCGCACTTTTCTCTGACCAGAAAGCAAAGAAGAATACAGACAAAAAAAATCTGAATTATTAAATATTAATTAAATAAATTAAATAAATGAATAAAGAAAATAATTAAATAAAATGCCAGCTCTTAGGATAATTCAGGTGGGGAGAGACCTCAGGGAGGTCATCTAGGCCAATCTCCAGCTCAGGCTGTTACTTCAGTATTTATGACTGGCCTTATTTAAACACTCCTGAACTCATCTAAAATGCTGAACCTGGTTTTAACTCTACATTTGTTGAAGCTACGGAGGTTTGCTGCTGAGAGCAGGGTTCAACTTAATGGTAAGCACTTCTTCAACGTCTGTCTTCAACCTGCCTTTGAAGGTTGAATTCAATGTATTCTTCCTGTAACCTTAGAAGACTTCTTTGGTATGGATACAGCAAAGACAGGCTTGTCTTTTCATTCAATTTTAAAAGCTTTAATTATGTTTGACGTTTTATACTGAGCTTGGCTCATTCTCTCACAAGGAGGAAGTATGCAAACTTTGCATAACAGTGGGCAGAAAATTCTGGCTACACTTGTTTGCTATAGCAAAAGTCAATTCACTGAAAGGGAAGCCTTTTACTTTGTTGAAACTTGAACAGGAAAATATGTCTAGTGCCCGGTAGGGAATTTTGGATCAAAATGGCAAAGGAAAATGCAGAGCCAACAGCAGTTTGAGGCCTAGAGCATTTATATGGATATTGCCTATTTGGATTTCTCATCTTGTTTTCTTGTTAACTCCCACAATGTCTCCCTCAGCATCACAAATTCAGCTTTCTCCTGATTAAATATTTTTGAAATTTGAAATGGGGTTTTTTTTTGCATGGAAAAAACATTTCATATCCATCTCTATCACATCTAGATATGAAACATCATCTTGTGTGGGCTGAAATCATGCTTCCAGAGAAGCAGCATGTGGCCATGCTTATTTGATGGCCCCATATTATCCCTGGAATACAGCAGAGGAGCCTGCTTGGAACATCATGTGTCACTATCGAGTGAATTTCGTAGTCCAGGCCCTGCACCGGCACGTTTCCATCCATCCCCTGCGATGCATACAGCAGGAGTATTCCATTAGCTTCTGATGAGGCATCGTGGGGGAGGAAATCTTTTATATAAACAGCTCCCACATCACTTAAAGATTTATTGAAGGACATCTTTGCAACAGTATTTGTTTGTGACAAAGATTTTTTGGCTCCTTGTTTATTATAACTGTGGATGTTGAACAGAACAGATTAGCCAGTTCCTAAACCTGGCAGGCTCCTTGGCTGAAATTTTCCTGTACTTTGAGATCCAGTGCCAGCCCACAAACTCTTCTTATAAGGGTCTTTCTTGTATTGTCCAAATTATAAATGATAATTTTGTATATATCTATTCTATTATAGAGGTGATGCAATTTTAGCTGGGTTTAACAAAGAGCAAGCTGTTCTTTATTTAATTCCAGTTGTAAACAAGTTATAGCAAAATATAAATGGAGGATGAAACAAAGGAACAAAAAGTATTACTTTGTATAGGCTTTCTTTTTAAATATAGGCTTCTTTGTGCAATAGAGCACTGCAGTGTTTTTTGGAGGGAAATAATTTACTGTGATGTGTATGAAATGGAATTTTGATAGACAGAATAAGCTGCAATCCAGTTCTAAACCATAGATTTTCAAGCAGATTGATGCAACAAATTGTTAGCAAATAGCAGTTTGCAATTTGATGCTAATTAGACATAAGGCAAATATGTGCCATGACAAATTAGCAGCAAACCATACTGAAAAGGATTAGCAAGAGCTGGCACAGAGACTGCTCGATTTTGCATACTTCCTTGTCTTAGTCTAGGAGGTCTGAGCCAGTTTTCCTTCTCTGTAAATAGGAAACCAGAGCAGAGATCACAGGCATGCTAGAATGCCTTTAATTGCGTATTTGAAATGTTTTAACTCTCTCTTAATCCCATGGAGGCTTTTCTCCATACCACCAGCTTTATTATCCTGGGAGATGATCAAGTACTTTGTCCGTTTAATATTATAACTAAATACATTATGAGGTAACTCACTCACAGGGTTATTTACTTTAGCACGTCTATTGTACTTACAGATACAAGAAAAAGCCCCATTCTTATTCAAAACACCTTTGCTTAACTTCCTGCAAATGTGTTTTTCAGCAGATTTAATTATTCATTTCATTAATAAATTAATTTTTGCTAGAGGATTATCGCAGTTCTTTATTGATGTGCACAATGCCCTTGTAGTAGTTAGTCTAGATCAAACTCTCATGATATCCAGAAGTGATAATGCAGTTGTGTTTCCAAACCAGAGCGAAGCAGGCAGGTCACTTCTAACCCTGTTCTGCAGTCATATGCCTGGATATGAACACAGTGTAAGTATGACTTCAGATCTAAAGCAAACCGCTCATGCATCCTTAAAGGGTGAGATAATTTTGTTAAGATCAAGAATGCTAAACAAAAGCCGCAGTAAAAATACCTTGTTATTAAATTTAAGCAGCTTTTTCTTTCTGTATGTGGTTGGTTGTTTGCCTGCTTATTTTTTTGAATTAAGAGTTTCTGGGGTAAGTCATCGCTTTCTCCAAGCTTTCCGTTCATATTTGCCGACGTGTACTTTGTCAGTTTGGATATGTAAAATGATGTGTTTCTACTTCAAGGAAACATTGATTATATCAAAAGTTCTTAAATACTGCTTCTCTTTGCAAACCTGAGTTTCTAGGGCATACAAAATATTTAACTTATTAGCTGATGTGAGATGGTTGGTTGTCTAAAAATACATATATTTGGTGTTCCCAACATTCCTATGCCCATATATGGATCAAAAAAATTGTTAGAAATAGTTCAAAGGTGCTAAAACATTATGTGGTTAGATGTATATACGCATTTCAGTTAGTAAAATAAATGAAGTGGGAAAATAAAAGGATATTATGCACAAAAGATGCTTAACTTCTTTCATAATTCTTCGAGAGAATTCCTCAGACAATTTATACCATGATCAATAACAAGTTTTGCCACAGTGCTGTCTTCACATATAAACAGTATGATAACACACTATTAAGGATTTACAAAAAGGTGATGAAAGAAGTTGTGCTGTTCAAAAAAAAAAAAAAAAAAAAGGAAAGAAAAAAGAAACCCGCAAGCTTTTCTTGCAATTTCTGAAGGCGTTTATATATTATTCGCATAAAGGGCACTGTCCTGTAAAAGCTTCTGTGTGCACTGAGGCCTGGAGAAGGTCTTACTAGCATTGCCATGCTGTCTCTCGCTGTGAATGTTTGTCTGCTCCTTTTTGCCAATATTTTTGCCCGCTTGCTACATCACATCTGAAATTCAGGAAATGATTTTTATGCCAGTGCAAAATCTTAGAAAAGTTAATTGATTGCCCTCCTAGCAACAAGGTGTATATTTCATAGACAACAAAAAGGAAATACTGGTGGTGTGTTCTCTTGGTAGCCAGTTATTTGCATATCTTGAAAGAGTGTAGCAACCCATCCGTTGGCAAATTTTGACTAAAAATAGAAGTAGTTGAAAGGGATATTGTTAGGGGCTTTAGGATTCAATGCTATGTATAAATGGTTGTAATTTCCTAAGGGAAATTCAATTCTAGTCAAATCTTTGCGTATGGCACCTTCCCTCACAAAAGCATTAGAAATTTTCTGCCCATACTATATCTCAAAAACACCCTCACTGCTCACTTCTATGACAGCTTTTCTGACAGTGCCTAAGCAGATTTTACATATTCATGTAGCTACACTGTCAACCCAGATATTGCCTCTGTGAGCTTTACTTATCCTTGCTGCAGTGGTGGTGCTGGCAAATCTTTACGTTAGAGCACAGATGTTTAAACACACGCCTCCTCTGTTGATAGAATTGCTGGGTATAGACGTTCTCGCTCTTCTGATGAGCTTCGTTATGGCCATTAGGGTGACTCCAGTGGATCTGGGTCATTCGGTACCTACTGACTGACAAACTGATTTGGAACACGTTGAGAGTCTACTCTGAGCCAATGACTGCTCCAAAGCCATTTTCCAGTTTTAGGCCTTTTTCCCCCTCTCTGTAGCGAGGGGGTTGCTTTTTTGGGGACTGGGCTTGAATTTTTGCTCTCTCCTGCTTAGTTGGAGTACAAAGTGGTTGTGAATTTTTTAAATGTCAATTTGTTTCTAAGGAAGAAATAAATTTTCAGGGGGAGGAAAATAAATATTTGATGAAAATGAAATCTACATGAATTTCTTAAACTGATGGAAAAAACCCACAAAAACATTAAATGGAAAACCCTTCTTTTGTGGTTTTGTGCAGGTTGTTTCATCTGTCTTGGGACAAGATAGTAGATGTTGGAGCAAATTCATCCTCAAAGCATACATATTTTTTGACAAGTGTATTATCTCTATTTAGATCATGGGATTAATAGGATACATTTTCCTCAGGAAAATGTGTGCACTCTTGGAGAACCTCATTGACATTGCTGCAGAGAGGTAAGTTTAAAAGGCCACATTTTCCAAACTTTTTTCTGAGATTGTGCAGTCACATTTTGTGTATTTGAAACCATGCAAATTGGCATTTGCATGACATGTTGTGATTGACTGTATGCTTACCGAAGTTATTTGCACACTTATTTGTGTACACATGTGAAAGACAAATGCAGATGTGCTACGAATTTGACTTCCAAAGTCTTATTTGTTTCTGTTGCATCATTGCATGTGGGGATGAGAGTGCTGATGTGTTCCCTGCTCTGTGCCCTGATTAACAATAACTTTGACAGTTTTACTTTCAAATCGCTCAACTTATTCTTACCAATATTATTAGTGTTTATAATACACACACTATGATATAGTCTGACACTTTTCCCAGACATTGAAGTATTTAAGGTTGTCTGGAGACTTTGGAATGCCCATATAATCATGAAACATTTATTGTCTTTATGTGCGTATCTAAAATTCATCAATGAATAAAAACAGATAAAAGAATCTTTAAAAAAATAAACCAAAATATTACCCTGTGTAATTTATAGTTGCTCTCTTTTATCTATTTAAAATGCTTGAATTCACTTTGTTAGCAGATTTCTCTTGACAAGTGCACCTATTTATTATTACTAAGCATCCCTTTTAGGAATGTCTGAAATGACACATGTATTGTTTTAAATAAGATCATAGAGTTAATTTTTAACCACACAAGCAATACACTAACAATAGAGTGAACAAAACATAATTAATAGTTTTATGCCATTCGTCAGGATCATTTTATTTGCTGCCAGCATATACCAAATGCAAAAATGTTTTGACTTCAATTAAAAATTTTAAACAAAATTAAACCTGTTGTCACTGAAAGCATAGAACATATATACTACTAGGTACAGTATGCATTCCTGAATATTTGCATGCCTGCAAGCATGGATGTACCAATGGACAAGTAAGGGGTATATGAGAATTTTGCCACTTTGTTAGCAAATGATACTGTAACAGCTGTTCCTGCATCCCCCTACTTAGAGTGAGGCAGCATCCCTCTGTCCCCAGATACGTAGTTCATTTTCCCCTGGAAAAGGGATTTAAAGAAATAGCACTACATATACATTTTCCATTTTATAGAGAAATTATGATACCGTAGCCATTGATATACTAGCGTATTAGTTTTGTGAGGAAACACCTTTTTATTCTTTGTGGTTTTTTCATTGCTTTTTTTTTTCAAATTTATTTTCATTTTTTAGAAAATAATTGTATCATGTTTCACGATATCTATATTATTCCTGTCTCACTAGACAGGACCTTATCATTGGCAGAGAGCATGTGGTCTTACTGTCACAGCAAAGGATATTTTAAACACCCGAGACATTTGTAGCTGGTCAGAGTTTGAGTTTGGCTACTAGTGCCACCTCAGCAATTTGAAACTAAAAGCATAACCTAGAGGAAAAATGTAGTATGTGTTGTCTTAAGTTCCTATTTAGTAAAACACTTAAGTGCTTATTTAACTTTAAACATGCCTGAACCATATTTATTCCTTATTAATTGCTGATTTGTTAATGCTAGTGGATTTATTGAAGACTTTAGAAATGGAGAGCCCCCATAGGATGATAGGACTAAGTAAGATCCATACTGAATAACTCAACTAGTTCACCTAAGGGCTCACAGCTCCCTGTTTACTCAGGCACGCACTAACATGCATATTTCCTATGCAGTGTACTGCAGTGTATGTTAAAAATCTCAGATTATTTGCAAGCAAGCTGGTACCTTTGATGCGATACAGTGCGGATTCATGCAAAAACATCCTGAAAACTGTGTGCTCTGCACAAGGCATATGCTAACAGGGCTGCATCCGTGTGGTCCTCCACCGTGCTCCATCAAGAAATGCTATGGATAATATTTCCAAGCTGTGTAATATTAGTAAGACTTTGGAATACAAATAATGTTCAGCTCCTTTACCTACATTGCTTAATTCTGAGAGTGATGGTTAAATAAGCAGCAGATGGTAGAGACTTTTGCAAATGCATAATATTTTCAAATTAACTTAAATACACCCTGTATGTGACTGTGCCATAAAACAGAATTGTAAATTGTAGATATGCAATGAGGACTGTAACCCTTAGTTTTGTAGCTGTGAATTTTGCTTTTGTTCTCTGTTCCATTTCTGGAACAGAAACTCTTCATCAGTTTGTGAATTTAAGTTCAGCAGAAACAGGGGAAAGAGATTATGTGGATTTAAAACGCTAGCAACAACAATAATAATAATAATTTTTTAAAATACTTAGAAGAGAGCACATACAGAAGAAATAGAGAAATCATCATAAACTATACCTCTCATGGCTACTAGAAATATTTGTTTACCAAGGAATGGGCAGCTACAGAAAAAAACAGCTTAATGAAATGCCTTTGGACCCTTGGAAAAATAACAGAGAATGGAGAACTGGCCAGTATTGAGCATAGGTAAAAGTTAACAGGGGGTTCCCAGAGACTCAGCATTAACAATGGACTGTTCAGTATATTTATTGGATTTATTTTCAGTGTAAAGGGTAAAGATATGTGAAGAACAAAAAGTAAAAGGAGTAAAAATATAGATTACAACAATTTTTGCTTAGTCAAGTCCATAGAAACCTCTGCGGAATTCTGGAGATCTAACTGATTTAGGCAATTAGGTAGCAGAAATTCAACTATATGCAGTTTTGACAAATTTCCTGCAATGTAAATTGTATAGAATTATTTGCACCATTGATTGAATTGTAAATTAGCTATAACTACTTGATAGAAAGAATTTCAGATCCTACTGAAGTCTCTGGGAGTTTTGCCATTTCTTTCATTGGGGATAGGATTTCCCCACGATCATCATTAGTGTAGACAGCTCAATAAAAAAGGCTGCTCAGTTCACAGCGGTGGTCTTAGCAGCAAACAAAATGGTTCGATGAATAAAGAATGGATTGGAAAATAAAACTGCAAATATTATGATACCTATCAGTGATATCCTCTTGCCTTGAATACACTGGTGAAGTCATACCTTTCTGCTTGAAAATATATACGTCATAAATAGAAAGGATATAGGAGTAGTCATGAAAAGTATCCAGAAGCATAGAGAAATTGACATACAAAGAAAGAATGTAAATGGGAGAGCTTAGTTTAAGTAAATAAGATGATGAGTAAGATTTTATGGAAAATGAGTCACACAAAGCAAATGATTTCTTCTTGGCTTTGTCCCATAGTGCAAACAAAGAAGTGTACGAAACGATTGAAAATTGGTAAGGAGGAGGTATTGATGTTTTACAGAATGGGACTTACAGATGAAGAAAGTCTTTGGAGTGAAAGGTGTGGGAAGGGATGTGTTTGTAAGGGAGTTCTCACAGATGCAATGAACTAAAGTAGGAAAATATGAATTAACATTTATCCCATGTTAAATTTTTCCTTGAGACTCTCTTTGGGGTATCGGTGATTTTGGTTTTCTTGTCAACAAAGCCTGGAACCTGTTCATTATGGGTGATAGGACGCTGAACTAGATGACGCACTGCTGTGATGTGTATGACACCTCCTTCCTACCTTTGAGGTCTCCTCGTGTCGCCATGGGGCTGTAATTTAGTACGGGTTAGGAGAGAACGTGAGAGGCTGAGCCCAGCCTTGCGCAGCGGTGTCAGGTGGCTGGGTAGAAGAAGGCCTCTGCTCCGTAAGAGGGAGGCCCTCCTGACATAGAGCTCAGTGGAAGTCTCTGGGCTGAAGGAGGATTCTCATTCCCCCATCAGAGGTCAGGGAATCTTCAGCCTGTGATGGGAAGCAGGATTTACACTTTTATTTTCATCTTTTGCATTCAGACAATAAATAAAGTCCTGAAGCAAAGACTACGGACTCATCTAGACATTGATAATTTGCTGAGCTGGTAAATAACTCGAGTCTCTCAATGTTTTTCAAGTAAAGCATGTTCTGTTTTGGTATTTCAGGCAATGAATTGACTAATGCTTCTGCCACACAATGTAGCAAGAGTTGGTTCATAATATCCAGATGCTGTCAATGAGCATTCTTTTTTTTTTTTTTTTCAAGAACAGTTTCAGGCATTATTTTTTATGATACAGTGCAGTTTCTTATACAAAACAGTAGAAACAGCTTAGAATAGCTAGAAATGCTTAATGATTGGGGTGGTACACAGCTGAAGCATTACCAGTGAAATAGCTTACTTACTGATTTGTTGCCAGGTAGCGAGCCAATTAGCAGTCCTGGTTATTATTTACATTTCATGCTATATATCACTAAAATTGTGTTGTTGATTTATCATTTATATTGTTGTATTGTCAGCATAATTTATTCAGATCATGCTGAGATACCTGGGAAATTAAGTAATAAAGAGAATGGCGTGGAATATGTCTGTATTCAAAGATATTTACTTTGCTTTTAATAAGAATGCACGTTCAGGTAAAACATAGATCACTTAGCTATGAAATTGTTTTTTAAACAAACCTGTTAAAAGTTTATACCTTCTATTTTCTATAATTAAAAAGGCTTCATTCTAATCTGACTTTTACTGTTATATAAGCTAGTTCTTACAGATTAGCTTAAATAACATACCAACATACCAACTAATTGTGGCAACTTAGTTGATTAGTGAGTTGCAGAAAGCCACGCTAGATGATATATTATTGAGGTATCCAGTACTCTTTATGTATTTGATGCTACTTTAATTTTTTGGCAAATTCTTTTTATTGGAAATCCTTTGTAATTGCTTGTATTTTTACCAAAAAAGAAAAATGGAAATTAAATTTATATTTTACAAGATGCTAATATCTTTTTATAAATTCAGCTGGCCAACAAAGGTGCCGTGTTGGCCTTTGAATGTTTTCTGTATTTTTTTTTTCCTTAGAAGGGAATAGGACTTTTCTGAGGGCTTTGTAGAGCTTCATCTTATAAGCTCTTCGTTTTAATCATGCCATCTAGTCCTTTTAAAATCTTTTGATTGTCTAATAGACTTATGTTTGTTCAGTAGGTTGGCTCTAGTCAAGAATGGTTCTGTTGAAAATGCTCTGCACAGAAAAAATGGCCTGGAAGTTGCAGTGGATGTGATTTTTTCATTATGACAATATTTCTTCATAAATTTGGGAAAATTAGCTTTCAGACTGGGCAACAATTCAAAGCAAAGGGGAAGAGGATATTCTTTTTGTTAAGCTGTTAAAACCCCCTTATCTTTTTCAGTTACCTTTGCCTTTAGTTTCAATTTATTTTTACGGATAGATCTAACACACATGTAGGACAACATAAAAGAAACTTTCTTCTAGTCTGTCTCCATACGGGAATCTTCTTAAAGTGACCTTTGCTTAAACAGCTTTTTTGACTCCAGCACTGGAGTTTTCTGCCAGCCCTGTGGCATGCTTTTCAGTTTTCACAAGGCTGCTTCTCCACGGTGACCCTCCTGGGGGATGTTCAGAGCAGAGAAGTGAATGAGCCCAAGGAGCAAACACCAGTAATCTTTGCGTGACTGTCGTATTTTCTGTTTACTAGCCTTTCGTTAATCATTTTTGCATACACTTGGTATGCTGAAACTTTTGTATGCCTTAAGAAATCAAGGGAAAAAACTGAGAGAATCCTGCAAGTGGATCTTTTTAATGAAAGGATCCCTGATAATCCTCTGTATGAATCTGGATACAAGGCTGTGTGATCAGGGTGTATGATTTCGTGTTTTGGTAGCCGGGCAAATGAAAAATGTCTCGAAATAAATGACTGTTGAGCTGCAAACATTGCTGTAACATGGCTCAAACCTATTTGGATTAATCCTGTGCCTTTACTGTAAAGAAGTGTGAAGGAAAATTTAAATGATACCTGTCTCATCTCGTTGCTCGTAGTATAAAAGTAGATGCATACTTTGTTTGCAATCTCGTATAACTGAAGTTCAGCACTTCCTGCTAATAGGTGTTAGAACGTTCTCAGAAGTTGAAATCATAGATGCACTCTGCGTTTTGTGTTAAGCTCTAAGTTAAATGGTATTCAAGAGTACAAAGTATGCGCAGTTTAGGTGGATTATCTAGAGGCTACAGAAGAATTTTGTGTGTTAAGAATTAGCCGACCTCTAGTAAAATATTTAACTTCATCATGTTAATAAGCAAAGAAAGTTCATTTATTTTGACAATTTTAGTTTAGTTTCAATTAGAAATTATTCATGAAATATGAGTGCACTTAAGGCATCATATTTTATGAAAATACTGAAATCTAAGCTTGAGACAGGCAGCATGGCATGACAAGAGATTGGGAGCACGTGTGCGTGTCTGTGTTTGTGTGTCTGTGCAGAAGGTGGAAATACCTTCTTTATTTTTGCCATAGATACGTGAATCAGCTGGGAGTAACTGATGCTCTATTACACAGGTTTACTGTGTGTCTGCTATGAAGATTTCAGGAGGACAGTGGGTTCTCTGCTTTCCAAATTTCTTCTGAAACCTCTGCATGTCATTACACAACTGGAACAGAATATATTGAGGCTGTAGGATGATGTAGCATTATTCTGTCTACGAGAGAAAAAAGATCACTTAACTTGCTCTTAGCTGTGTTATTTGAGATTGACAAGATCTCTTCTCACTTGAATGATAAATGTCAAGTTCCCACAGAACCCATCCCTTGTTCTCTTTACATATAATGGAAAACATTTGTCTATGGCAGTTAGTGGTTTTTGTATTTTAATGTTAGAATATTGATGAAATTAAAGCTTTTTATTTTAATGTTATTTACTACAGAAGTCAATTGCTTAATAAAAAGCTGTTTCCTTTAGGCAGAAAATATGTTTCCACAAATTCCAGATTTTTTAGTGTTTATCCTTTTGAACTTGGATAACTGGTGGTTCTATGTCTTAAACTTCACTAGTCTGTCTCAGGATTTCATTAACAGTATTAGAAATATTAACATGTTTCTGGACTTGTGAGATCTGCTATGCCCCTCCTATTAACATGTCATATTGCTCCCAGTTTTGTTAGCTGCAATGAATAGTCAAAATGCATCCTGGAGAGCTGAATGAAAGCTTTCTTTGATCAGATCTCTCCATCCTGCTTAAGTTACCAGTTGTTGGTGATAATTTACTGGATCATTTTGGTACTGTGTTTCCACGTACGTATGGAAATAAGTACCTATTCTGTGAGAATGCTAAAATGTCTCTGTTTTTTGGATTTTCTTCAAAGTACCTTGTGTATCACAAGCACCATGTTGGACATCTTTTTAGTAACTTAGATGTACCATATCTGACGTTCACCTAGGATGGTATCCTTTTTCTTTTAACTAGGGGTTAACTATCCATTTGTACTACGAAATTAAATAAACAGTTGACAGAATGTATAATTTTAAATTTATGCCATTTTTATCTTGGCTTTCCTCTTCAGAAAAGCCAGTTTTATACAGAACAAGTCTTTCACAGTCATATGCTGTGATTTTATGTTCAGTTGATCTATATTAAATCTGGCTTGTTTGCCCAAAATTTCTGTACGATGTCAGGTACAGGTAGTATGAAAACAAAGAAAATACTCAGAAATATCCAAATCCCTTTTAATCCCTTTATTCCCTTTTAATGATATTTTCTTTGCCTAGCTCTTGACACATGAATTTTAGTGTCTTTGTTCTCCTGATCTGTGTTGCATTAAGCCTACAGAGCTTGGCGAGGAATGCTCATTTGGAATGCAACAGTTGAAACCAAAGTTTATTTTGTGTTGAAATGAGAACTACTAAGATGGTCATCAGAGCAACTGTCTGAAGGGGAAGTATCCTTTTATAGCAGATTTGAGAAAGAAAGAAAGGTGTCAGGCAAGAACAACGACAGAAGAAATTAACAGGAGAAAGAGAAATTTAAAAGGGAAGTATGCAGATCACAGAAGTAAGTAGAGAGGATGATAAGAAAGGTAAGATTGTTTGGGTGGAGATCATGGTTTTGCCATGATTTACAGAGGTTTTTCAAAATTCAGAATAAAGCTGTGCCGACTTATGGCTATCCATAATATCAACATGTCTCTTATGAATCCAAAACAAGGAGGTTTATGAAGCTCTGGTACAAAGCAAATGGATGCATGGGACTTCAGTATGCCCCATCCACCCTTCCTCCCTCCCTGTTCTTGAATATGTCTGAGGAATTCAAGAAGTCTCAAACGATATCATCATATTACAAGAGATAACATAAAAAGTCAAAGTTGAAGGGGAGTTTAACCTGTCCGTGATTCCTTTCCTTTATCAGTATGATTCAGACCTTTATTTCTTGAACAAGGAGGAACCAGAATCTTGTGCCTCCTCTCTTTATTCTCCCAGCACTGTTGGCTTGTTCTTTTCCTGCGCAAGATCCTTTCCTTACATCTAGAGCAATGGGTACTGTGCTAAAGCAGATCCATGTGGCTGAGGCTGAAATCTTTAGGTCAAGAAGTCTTTAGGAGAGGAGAAGAAATCTCATATTTAACTCTATAATCTCTTAGGAAAAAAATGTTGGCATTAAATGTTGCTATCTAGTTGATTTTATTGCTTCCTCTCCTTTCTACTCTTTCCTATTCCTTCTTTAACAAGTGTAAAATAACAGTGAGACTGAGTTTTAGGAGCAACTCGAGCATGGCTGGCTCAGTTGCCAAATTCTGATTTACATAGCTTCTGATTAAACAAAGGTGGTCTTGTTGATAAGCAGTAGTCCAAACTCTTCCCTTAAACACTAATGGAGCTCCAATATCAAATAATTATCTTCTGGATCTGTGGAGATCAGTGTGGGGTTGTCCTCATGTTTTTGGGGTGGGGTGTTAATGGTGCTCTGAGACTAAACTTCAACAAAACGGTTAAATGTCTGTTTAAAGTTACCACTCTTGACCAGCTGCTTAAAACTTAGTATCTTAACCTGAACTCTGGAAAAACTGAAAAGTGTAGAACAATCAGTGGAAGGTTAAATTAGGAAACACTGTATTATATTGTGTATTGTACTAGCTCGGTTTATCTCTGTATCGTTTTGTTCTTATTCCAAGATGAAGTGGAAACTGGGCAGAGAAAGATTAATAGTCAGCAAGCAAGGATGCAGTGATTGGAGTGATGTTGCATATGTTACGTTGGTCCCACTTATTTCATTTGATAGCAGAATTTAATTGTATACCTGTATTGTGGAAAAGTTTTCAATTTGTCATTCCTTGTGACTAGGTGAAAGTTGCTCATTTAGATCAACCCAAATCTTCTTTATCTGGATAATTCTTCTTCCTGTTTAATTTCTGAAGACAAAGGGAGAGATTGTGTTTGAGAATGAAATTAGTTGTACACGGTGATTTTGCATTATTCTGTACTTGGCTACTGTTTACTGTAGGTGAAAAGAAAGGCAAGGCAGGGGAGTGTAGACCTTAGCTTTATTAACTTAACTTATCTGGGAACTCTGATTATCATATGATTTTGATTTTAATTGTAATTATTTGATGCATGATCCAGTTGTTTCGCAGTTCACCGTCAGTCCACTGTTTGACACTTCTGCCTGCTTCTCACAGAAGACATTAAGGGCTGAGAAATGGGATTTTGTCACTGTTTATTAAAATCCTTGATCCTATCCTTCAGCTTCTTTAAAGAATATTTTGCTTTATGTCATCTTCTGGTTGTAAGAAAACCACTACTAAAGCAGTACCTGAGCTAGACTATTTCATCACTTACTTTTAGATACTACTGTCACTTAGCTGAGCAGCCTCCTCCTTAACTTGGGCATAAATAAGGCATTTCCTTCCAAAAATTGGTCCGACATATACCTGCTTTCTATTTGAAGAGATGTAGACTATTCTCCTGGAATAATCGAGAATAATATTTTTGATAGGTAACTGATGACCCACACCCTTCCTAATTCCTGATTTTTCTTCTGGCTTTGTCAAATCTGGAAGCCTTGTAATTGTAACTGTTCTCCCCACTGTTCAGGATCAGAGTTAAATTAAAAAACATAACATATGAATAATATTTCCCCTTGAAGAGAAAAAAAATTGTCATGTGGCTGCTAACCAGTTTAAGAAAATAACAAACACAATGCTACCATTCTTTTTCAAAAAATCACTTGCTAATCTGGAAACTTGGTCCCATTGGTTGAAGATCAAATGAAAAATATTATACTTCTACACTCAGCCACCCATGACCTGTTCACAAAATCCAGAGCGAAGGTGTAAATAGGAAGTGTTTAGCATGTATGAATCGTTAGCAGCTTCTGCCCAGCAGGCTGATGTGGTCTGGATATAAACCAATCAATCTCTACTTACCTTCTGCACCTCGTGCTCCTTGACATCACCATAAATTCATTTTTTATTTTTATGGAGAATTCCCCTGACTGTGGAAAAGAAGTTGCATGGCATTAGCAGCCTTGGCACAATTTTAGTTTGTGTTAACTGTAAAATTATTTTTTTCCCCACACTGCTGTACTTTCAGGGCTCCTTTTATCATTTTGGTATTTAAGCCACCCTTGCATAATGCTTTCTTTTTGTCAAAGCATCAGTGATCCTTTAACTTATCTGTGAAGGAGAAAATAATGGTGTTAACGTGTGTGTTTGATTCTGCTACAGGGTCTTTCTCCAGTCTTACCACTGCAAAATAAGGGAAAAGCCCTTGGAATAAAATTATTTTTTAAAATTATGCGACTTTTCCTAGCAAGTACTCATGCTATAAAAACTGTTACAGAAAGAGTTTAGTTTTTGTAGTTTTCTGTCTTAACGTATCCTTCAGGAAAAGAATTTCTTCACATCTCTAATGGTGTGATAGCTTTCAAATGTATTGTTGTCTGAACCGTTGATTAAACAAAATGGTGCTGATTGCAGCAGGGTGGCTAAATGTGGACTGAAGTAGCTATTGCAGCCTGCTCACTAAGAAGTCATTTATCAAAGTTTTATCTGATTTCAGAGGCATTAGATTTATCAGTCACAGTTTATAAATGGCATGTCATCAGGATCAAACCGAAGCAATACCTTACTCAAGTGTGCTGTAAAGCAAGTGTAAACATCTCCTGCGGATGCACTGTGTCCTTGCACTAGGAGGTATGTCATGCTATAATTATAGCAACCTTTAGCATTTTGTTTAGTTCTAGAATTCCTTTGTTGCTGTTGTTGTTTTGGTGATCACGGTTTTATTTCCGCTCCTCACCCAACCCCAAAATGTTTACAATTTCACTACTGGTGAGAAAAGCATAGCCATTTGGTACAATAACTCTGGAACTAACTCTGGAACTTCCAACTCTGGAAAAGCTGAAGCTGTCAGGGCCAGCAGCTCCCTGAGAGCCAGGGGGTGGCAGGGCCATGGCCTCATGGCTGGGGCCCATCCCACTGCCACAGCCAAGAGCAGCCCTAGCCTGGGACATCAGGCATCTCCCTGGGGAATGGGACAAGCTGAGGGATGGCTGGAAGTCAGCCTGCTGGGTGGGCATCAGGATCGGGTCCAGTGAGGGGAACTGGGGTCAGATACAGCCCTGGGGTGGCCAGACAGGACCAGGGGGCCTCAGCGCCCCGATGGCAGCTCTCTTTCCCACTTATCTGATGAGCAAGGAAGTTAAAGGCATACCAAATAACTCTACACAAATTTACAGCAAAATAACTGATGCGCATCCAAGAAAAGGATGTAAAAGCAGCCTGCTTGATCCGCGAAATAAACCTGCTGTGTATCCCAGGCTGACTGAGTCTCGGGTTTGACTGTTTGGATGATGAAACCATTTCAGATTCATGTACAACACGGAGGTAGCTTTATTAAACTTATAAAAATCCATTTGAGTCTAAATTAACCTTGGTGGTTCTTAAACCAGCCTAAGAGAAAAACGCTAAACTCCAGTAAGACAAATGCTAAACTCCAGTAAGACAGACTCCCTGACAACTTGCTTGGGTTTTGGGGTATGTCTTAAAAGTTGTAGCACCCAATTCTGTATTTGTAAACTTAAACCACAGTTTGTTTATTAAGGGTGAGAAGATTGTTTTAGACCCTTGAAAGCATATACAACTTTAAGTGATTATGAAGGTAAATCTTATTGTCTGGGGAAATGACTTCTGCACAGCCATTTCTTTTATTGCTGTGCTGAATGTGAAGGCATTACTCAGTTTAATAAATCCTACTGTATCTCTCAGTCTGTGTAGGCTGATATAAATATCTCCAGTTATGTCAGATTACCACCTTTGTACAGCTAATGTTACGTTCTTGATGAGTGGTGGCTGATAAATGCAAAACCTCATTTGGTTTGTGAGTGATTGAATGCTAACACTGTTTAGATTTCTTAATATACTTGTATTAGCATGAATAAGTAATGAGCATGCCAGGCTTTTTTGAATATTTGATTGTATCTTTATAATGGATTTGTGTCTCTCTCTTTGTGCTAATGTCATTGTAACTTTGTTGGTGTCATAACTCCAAACCTTAGCAATCGATCTTTATCAGAATATCTTAAGTCAATTACCCTCTCATGGCCAAATTACTGTGTCATAATACTTTTCTTATAAAAGTATTCTGCATATTGCATTTAGGGTATAAATAGGTACTAATTCTGTCTGCAGTATATTTCTCACTTCCTCATTGTGGCTTCTATTAGTGTATCGATCAGGGATTTTTGTTGTACTGTCTCTATAAACATAGGTGTACGCATACATCAAACATATTAAGGTTTCTCTTAATTCTGCTATTTATTAATAGACTAGCTGACCCTTAATACTCAAATTCAGACATCTTTCATGTGCCTTAGAATTCTGCTACTTCTGAAAATTAAGCTCTAATATTTACAGTTTCTTGGAAATCATCATCCATCATTTTGGATAGCGATTATTGTAGGAAGAAAGTATTTGTTTGTCAGAGACTTCTGGTTATTCTTCTACCCTAAAAAAATATGTACCTGCAGTACAGTAGATTTTCTTTCATCATCCTGCACCATGTTTACTGACTCATTCATTTAACAAGTAATGGAATTGAAAGATGGCTATTTTATTAGTAGTTTCTTAGTGGTTCCCAAATATATGTTACTTTTTCTATGAAAAATACCTAAATGGAAGACTGTTAGACCAGTGATACTGGCATGTACAGGGTGTTGTCTGAGTGTGCATTGTTCTGTCTCTGTTCTTCTGAATATACGCTTCTGTTCTAAGGTGCTGCTGAGTGCTGAGGGTGCTGAGTCACTCCTGAAGCAATATTTTTTGGTTATGGAAATTTCAAAACCTGTTACATGGACCTTCAGTTCATGACAGACTTAAAGCACTGCTGCTTCACGGCAGGTGTTGGACCCGTTACTCTGGAGATGGATACTGAAATCTCGTAAGTAGTGCTGCACATTCTGTACCTTCACTGCGTTACTAGTAAAGCTAAAACATGGATCCAGCTGCTCTGTTTCATCACCTACTTTTGTTGGAGGAACCAGCATGAGCTGGAATATAGGACTACCGGAGGTGGATCTGCCCTTTCCTTTAAAATCAGCTAGTCAAAATGCTTCCCATTTTTAAAGCTGTATGAATCAAGATACACTAATAATAATGCAAAGCAAAATAACTCAGTAACAAGGCACTGAATTGCTGAATGAGGGAAAAAAATCCATAAAATGGGAATAAAATAAATTACTCCTGCCTGCCAAAGACTGGGAAAGAAATGGTCCTGTTCTATTTGCTTTTCAGTCTGTTGGTTAGTGAATTCTGCACTGAAACAAACTTCACGCGGTCCTCTCTGATTCCTAGAAAATTTCTTTCTGTCCCAGCTCCAAGGCTTGGATCTGTTCCATGCTGCTGACTGGACCCCTTCTTTTCTCTGGAAACTTACAGTCTGGCTTTTGCTGCAAACTGTGCCCCTGCTGTCCCAACTGTTCTACTCCACCTGCTGCTCCTGGGGCCCTGAAGGGCTGGACACTTGGTCACTTCACGGGCAGGCGCGAGCTTCCTCCCTTACTTCTGCACAGGGTTCAGTCTGATCCCAGTGTAACAACATAATCACATAGCATTCCACTTTGCTGCTTATCCGTGGAACATCATAAACATATCGTTTGCAGTCCGTAGGTAGTAAACTGTGAAGAAATCCATCTGATTGTTCTCTTTGTCACAAATTGTTGCATGGCAGGATGGGTAGAGCATCTTGGTCCATTTTATGTCTGAAAAAGAGTGCATGGTATGTTAATAATGGTGAATTTTATGTTTTTTTACATTATGTAATGCAGGAGAATGTTGCGATTAACAAAGGAGAACCTGAGCAAATGGCCTTCATG
Organism: Chionis minor; assembly: GCA_013398295.1. NCBI lineage: Eukaryota > Metazoa > Chordata > Aves > Charadriiformes > Chionidae > Chionis > Chionis minor. Next base: position 62,866 of record VZSF01007961.1, on the reverse strand, counting down.
CCCCAAAATATTGTCCATCTACACTGAAAGGAGTAAAAATGCTTCCTGAGAGTTTTGGTCCTTGTTTTCCTTCTGATTCCTTGGATTCTAGAAAGTTATTGAATGTACTTGCCAGGAGAAGTCCATGTAGGTCCATCACTGTTTTCCCACAGATCTGCAACATGTGCTACCAAGGTGTGTCAAGATAAGCCCGCAGGACTGTTGCAGAAAGCCATAATGAAAACATCTAGAAACACTTCAGACTTTCACAGGCTCGTCAGTGATTAGTCCAAAGGTGAAACTTTGTGAACCTTCCTCACCTGTTTTTTTGAAACCCCCCACCTTCTATTCAGCTAGCCATCTCCGTTCCCTGATCATATTCACACTATCCGCATTCCCACCTGCACACAGTTTATTCAGGCCTGTTTCCCATGAATCTTTATTCTGTGTACTTGTGTCCCACTTTTCAGACATAAGCAGCATGCTCTCTGGACCAGCAACAACTTACATAGAGTTTTACCTATCTTGTCCTATTAGAACAAGTCATATATTTTAGAGTTTAGTAGAATCATGTGGGAGAATCAGAAGGGTCACATCTCCCTCTTGTTTTTTTGCAGAAGAAAATGAATGTGGTATAGTTCATATTGATGCCAAGTACATAATCCTATTTCCCTCCTACTTAGGAAACCTTAGCCTCAGAATTTTATGTTAGATGAGCAGATGCATTACATGGGATATCTTCCAGATTCCTTTTTAAAAATCTGAGTCACTCAGTGTTTGCCATGCAAAGTCCTTTACTCTGTAACAACGTCCCTAGACCATTTTAACATGCACCAGGAAACATGCTGAGCAAATTACTAGACTGAATAGCAGATTTCTGGTAAAGTTTGTCATTCAAGTTAACAAAGTGACATGGACATAAAAAAAAGTTTATAAATTCTAAAAATACAGTCTATATTTGCACCTGGTTTTGAAAAAAGCCTTGCATTTTTGTTTCATGAAATATGCACAGCCATGAGCTACGTGTTCTTACCATGTAGACCAGCTCTGATGATTTGAAGGTTTCATAAACTTACTCATTTGAAAGTATTGAGCTAGTGGACAGTTTCAGAGCATACCTAACTGGACAAAATTTCTGTATCACTACCACTTTTCTGCAATATTTTGTATTTGTTGTGTTGAGCATCTCTGCACTAAGCAGGCTGACTTCTGTGGTTCCCCCTTTTAACATTATGTACTGTGAGAGAAGTCTTTGCTGGGTGTTGGTCAGCTACGCAGAGTCATCTTTGAGGAAGTATGTTGCAAGTAATATTAAGAAGTTCACTTTTTGTGACTGACTCTTGATAATTATTACAATTTACTATGTAAATACCTTCGTGTGCATGATGATTTCAGTGATGCTCATATTTTGTCTGGTATTCCATTATTTCTCTGAGGATTTCAGTTAAGTTCTGTCTGGTGAAAACTACCTGGTCTGTTAACTTCAGAGAGAGAACTTCAGAGCATTCTGTAAGAACATGTTTTTGGTGAACTTGTGTGTGTATGAATTTTGGAAAGAAAAAATTATTCGGAACGGTGCATGGCTTAAAACAGCATGATATGTATGGAGTTCACCAGAAGACTTGTGAACTTGAGTTTTTTACTGCTATGTCCATATACGTATAACTCTCCTTTCACATCTGCTTTGTATTTTTGTATTTTCCCAGCACTTTCTGAGCCACAATTCCAATTGTGGTTTTATTAAGTGAGCTAGAAATAGATTGCACTAGGTGCAGGTGAAAGCAACATCTGGCTTTATGATTGCCAGAGAGTAAGGACAACTTTACTCTCTGATGTAATGTTATGCCTCTTGTCATCCTAAAATAATAATAAAAAAAAATTCTTCAGGGTACTGGGTATATAGGAGGATATAGCCTTATAGAAAATCTTTTTGAGTACCTTCTTAAATGTTAACAACCAAAAGATACAAACTTTAGTAACGGGAAAGAAAAAGAAAATTCTTAACAGGTGGATAGCGTTTGATTCATGTTATTTCAATACTTCCGTTAAATGAAAGATTAAAAGTGGCATTCTTAACAAGAAGGCTTGACAATGCTCCCACTTAAGTGGTGCAAGTAAACTTGTTAATGAGCCTCTCTAGGCTTGATGTCTAACATATGTGACTTTGTGACAACTGGAAACTTGCAGCATTCATGTTCAGAGCGGAGACCTTCACTGCTCCGCTTGGTAAAACCGGTCACCGCATTGTTCATTGCTAGACCTCGGTCTGACTCACAAAGAGCACAAATACTGGAGTCGCGAAGGCAGAGCTCATTCTTACTTCTTGAAGATTGATCTTCTTTAGTGTTTGATTTTACCCTGATTGATATCTGTCTATCTGGTGAGGAGAAAGGCTACCTGCTCTTTCAGAGAGAATGCCTTTCTACAGTGTGCCTTCCCCTGGGACACAAAACAGTCTATATGGTAGAACTACAGACTTTGAAAACAAGACCCAGGTGGGTGAGGGATTTATAAACCTTGAAGTCAGGCAGTTCTAGATTCCTGGCTCTGCCACAGCCCATTCGGGGAGCTTTCATTTATTTCCCCAGCCCACATATAAGCTGGAGATTATATCCTAGAAATAACATGCTCTTTTTTTGGCTACCCATGTTTGGGTGGGTTGTGTTTTTGGGGTTTTTTTGGTGTNAACTGTATTATACCCCAAGCAGACTTCTCTGAAGATTGCTATGACACCCCACCTCCCTCAGTCCTTCCCTCAGAAAACTTCAAGTCAGTAGTATATTAGATGTGTTAAGTTTGAGTACTAGTGGCTGTTTTCCCTAGGAGTTTGTTGATTTATGTGTTGCAAACTTGTCTGGGTGAGCAGAGGACCTTGTCCTCAAGTTCCTCAGCATAGTGGTTTCTCTTATGTGTTTCCTGGTTGAAAACTCCTCCTCCTTTTGATTACTGAAAGACCATTATTAGCTCTTCTTTTACTCTCATGTTATAAAAGCATTTTGGGGGAAGTTAATTAACAGTCTGTCCTTTTCCATATTCAGAAGTTTTAAAAATTTGTTTAGTTCCTTGGGAAAGCATATATTTAAATAGAATATTGCATGGAAAAGCCACCTACAGATATTACTTCTGAGATAAAAGACCCGATAAAGGAGCCAGTGACTTTCTGTCTCTTTTGCTTGGGATGTGTACTAGGCATTGCCATGGTGATTAGTGTTTTATAAATGCCAGAGATAAATGGTCACAAGAAACTGCTGCAAACAGCAATAAGTATTGAAGTAAAGGCTTAAATAATCCTCTCCTACCAGCTTCCCCTTTTTTCACTTCCTGTGAAACTGCAACTTGTGTGGCCTACCTGACCAAGCTAAAAAGTTCATGTGTAGAGTTTGTTATCTTCGAACCACGTGGCACTTCTATATTTTCATTTTATTTAAAAATATATATATATTACCATTCAGTGTCTCAAATGATATCAGTACGTTTGTTGTAATGTTGGCATCATTCATTATCAAAGCTTACTATTTCTGGGGAGAAGTCCTAATAGCCCACAAGTAATGGAAATCCCAAGTGAGCACCGCCTGCATGTGCAGTCCTGCCTGGAATCCAGAGTCTGTCTCAGATCAAGTCCCTTGATTGACAGTTCTTGTTGCTCTCTCCATGCCAGCTGGCAGATTACCAATAAGAATAAATCATATAAAGTGTGAATGGGATGATATTGTTGGCACCTGTTGAGTAAGGTGATTTTTTACTTATAAACCACAGACTATGGAAAATTGACCAAATCCCATACTGCATACCATACCTGGGCATTTTTTGTGTTTGTACCTGGAAGTCTGTGTAACTTGGGAAAGGAATGTGGTAGTCTCGATACAAGCCTGGCTTGAGGCATCTTCGTTCCTAAAGAGGCGTTGTAAATAGAGCCGGTCTCAAAACTGCTATGAAAGTGCTGCAATGCATGAATTGCGTTCGTTACATGAAATGCACAATCCAAGGGCTTTCAAGAGTATCATTTCTCGTCAGAGGGATGAACTTCATTTGTGCAAGATTAGTTGAAAACAGTTACTTTGAGTTCCAGTCAAAACCGCCATTGGTGAAGACTGTGATTAAGGTTTATCTCCTTTCCTGCTTAGTCCACAGTGGCTGTGTTTTCCTAATTTGCCATGATTGAGCATGGCATTCCAGTTTATATCTACTGTAATGATAGTTTTGCGTGCAAATTCAGAATTAAGTGTCTTTGTAACATTCCAACATTTCCAGGACAAAACCAACACTTATATGCTATTGTTGGTCTCATCACGGTGTGTGAGAACATTTTGCTAGCTATGTGTACATCTTGTGAAAGACGGAAGCATTTGTAACTTTGGAGTTCCCATGTTCTGAACTCTAATTTTTTCCTGTGCAAAGCAGCAATACAAATACAAATATTTTACCCCTTTCAGCTTTTTTCGCTGCTGCATTTAATTTTTTATTGTGGATACCATAGGACTTTAAAATGTATTCAAAATGTTGTGTTTCTATATGGTTTAATCTCTACTAGGTGGTTACTGGGTTTGAATGCCTGTAGCAAACCAATCATTCTTAGTATTCTTCCTAATTATTAAATGTGTGATGTGATCAACTAAAACCTTGTAAGCTTAAGGTTTTGAGGCGATAGCAAGGAAAACAAAAATTGCCTCATCTCTTCAGATGCCTATGTGCTTGGCATTAATTCGTACAATGGATTTTTTTATACTAAAGTTTTCTTAAGAGATGACAAGTGATTATTTCTTTAAGTATGTACTCTATCCATTATTAAATTGATTATTCAAATCTCATTTAAAACAAGAGGCCAGATGGCAGTATTCCAGTATTTGTTGCTACTAGCAACCACAAACCCCAAACTGAATGATTTTCCATTTTTCACAGTGGATGAAGGGATCTCTTCATTTTACATGCAATAAAAAGAAGCTACAGCTAACCAATTACAAAACAAGATTGCTATACTAATACTTTATAAAAATCATTCACTGACACTGTTACACTGGTTGATGACCTCATAAAATATGTGATCTATTTCTAGGTTTGCTAACTTTGTTACCAGTTATAATTTTTAGTCAGAATGTTATTGTCATGAAAGGAAGGCACTTTTTTGTTTAACTAGCTCAGATTATGAGACTCTAAGTAACAAGATTATGACTTTCTAAGAAGGTATAAGAAAAAAAATAAAATTAAGAAAGGCTCAGAATGTAATTTACCTGATGGCTGATACCTGTGATTCAAGTAAAAGAAATGTGTATTGGGAATAAACTTTAAGGTGATATGTTTCAAATGTCATTTGAAAAATGACAATTGGAGAATGAGTGCTTAATGTCTCTCCAGAAGTATCTATGATTTAAAAAATAAATGCTTGAGCCAATACCTAGAACTTATTCAAAGTCTTACTTCTTAGCATTTAGGAGTCCCACAACTGACCATTTTGGCTAATTAGCCAAAAACTGACAGTAAGGCAAGGACTGTCTGGGTATCCTCCTTAATGATGACTTGCTGTGTAATGGTAAAAAGTGATGTCAGTGCAGCTCATTAATTTGTATCAGAGAAGAGATAATAACAATAATAAAGAAGAATATGTAGAAGGAACAACTTCGTTGTTATATGAGGCTGTTTTGCGTACAACTCATTCCTTCATATGTGTACTTGTAAGTATCCAAATGTATGTGTTTCCTAACTAAGTGTATGCTTGGCACTGCAGATATGAAAGCTGGGTATTTTAATGATACTTGACTGAAACTTTATTTTGGTCATAATATTAAATGGTTTCAGCTGCATTTATTTTGTTACTTCTTGTTTGTTCTTGGCTCCCAGCAGTAAAATTCCCACTAACTATGGTGCATACCACTGGCCCGTTTTTCCGTGGTTGCTCTTTAGACAATAACATTTTTGGTAAATGACCTGCATTTTTGCATAAGTGTAAACTTACTGTACATTGCATGTCAAATGTAGCTTGACTTTTTTCTTAATCTGGGTAGGAAATGAGAAAACGTGTCCTAAATGGCAGATGTTACTCAGGTTGCTTAATGCACTGCCAGAAAGATCTAAGGGTAAGTAAAGAGGCTAGCACGAGAAATGAGATGGGATAGGCAAATATGAAGGTATCCTTTTGTTATTTATTCAATTTAATAAGGGATTTTAGGAAGTTAAAAATTCTCACAACTAACTCTTGAAATAAAGTGCCTGGTTAATAGTAAACATGCTCAGCCCCATAATCCAGAGACTATTTACACTCTGGTAATTTCAAGAAACAAATATTAGCTTATAAATGCTGTGATGGCAAAATGTGCTAGCATACATGTTAAGTTTCTAATCAAACATTGCAAAAATTCATTAATCAGTATTTCATAGTTCATTACAGTCTGACTAATTTTGAAATCCTTCATGTAAATTGATTAAATGTCTTCAGTATTCAGATAAATGGGCTTTTGTTTTAAGCAACCTTTACTGTGAAGTCCATATTTCTCCAGGATTGAGTTCTGGTAGCATTTGACTGTCACGTCTGACATACTAGCCAGTTGCCATTTCACCCCTTCTTCTTCCCTTCCTCTATAATCCAAATATCTAATTGACCATTTGTGAGCAAAATATTCTTAAATCTTCTTTAGATGTAACAGGTCAGAGTAAGAAAGTGCTCCATCATCTACTGTCATCAGTCAGCAAAGCTTTTTGTGTGTGTGTCTGTAATGCAACTCTTGCCCTTGTTTAAAGGAACTGTTTTGCTATATAAATAACACATATGTGACCACCTCAGGTTGGCCATCAAGTCTTTTCTTACACAGTAGAATACACGTAAAAAATACTCTAAGGGCAAAAGCTCAGCCGTTGGACTCAAATACGTATTGCCTTAGTGCACAAGCATTTAACCAGGGGCACAATGCCCTCCCTACATCCTCAGCCTAACGCATCCGCAGAAGCTGCTGCCGAACGCCGGCTCCCACTCTGGAGCAGCACAACCCTGCCCTCCTCCACGGCAGAGCTCGCCTCAGCAGGGCTGCTGAAATGAGAGGAAAGACTCTGGTTTCACTGAGCTTTGGATTAGGACTCCAGGTTCTACACTTTTATGTGAGACCGTGATGGGAGATTAATGGAGCTGCTACAGCACACAGTACTTTTTACTAGAGATGCACCACCCTCTTCCTCATGTGAACATAGAGCAGCTGCTCTATATGGCAAACAGAGAACAGTCTTATATAGTCTGCTGCAAAATAAATTCTTGTGAAAGCATAATGCTGCCTGGAAAAGTAATGGCCATATTCTCATTTACTTTACTACTTAAAATTTCTACTGTGAATTTTTAACTGGCTTTTCGAAAGTGTTCATTGCAGTCTAATTATTTCAGAGCTCATACAATGCAAATATAAGGGCCTGAGGGGTGGCCAGCATATATTAAGTTCTCAAGTAAAATTCTGACTGCAGAATTTTGTTGGTCATTCAGCTAACCGTCGTGGAGTCTTCTGTGTATCAGAAGATGAATTTATTCTATGTCTTCTCTTGAGTGTTTTTAAAAAAATCCTTGTATACTTTTTATATACTCATAATTTTGCCTGTACTGAGATCTCTAGTCTGCCTTTTTTAAAAGCGGAACAGGTGGCAGTCAAGAGCCTTTGATCTTCCCTGGGTAGTGCCATATTTTGATCAGCGTGCTCTGCCCTCAGTGTTTTCTCTGACGTTGTAGAAAGGAGATTTTGGTCTGCATTGTTTTCCTCTCCTCCCAGTTCAGTAAATGGACTAGATCATCTGCAACCTGCATAAATTATTTTGCTTAATTTTTACTGGCAGTGCTACAGTGTGCCCTTTTCACCCCTTGACAAATTGTTTCTGGAGTCCAGGATTCTTCTTACCTGGGTCCTGCTCATTCTGTGCTCCAGAAAGATGATCTTTCTGCAAGTTATGTCTTCAGCAAATGGAAACGGCTTTACTGTTAGCTCCCCGGTCAGCTCCCAGATGCGTGCAAATCATGAGATGCAATTGCAGCAGCATGGCTCTCAGAGATGCATCAGCCCTAATGAATGCTTTATTTATTATTTTTTTCTATGAGCAGTTCAGTAGCAGTTGCCACACCAGTATCTATAAGAGGCAAACCCAACTTTAACGAAAGGTAATTGCTCTGCTCTTGAAGAATATGTGTGCTCTTTTGATTTGCTATTTTAAAACAAATATGAGGATTGCAGAAGATATAGGATGATCTAAAAAGGCTGATCTCGGGAAAGTAGAGAACTTCGTGAAAACTGAACCCCAAGAGAAATCTACTAGACTGTAAGACAGCAAATCTAGTAGACAGTAACATGTTACAGTTGCTGCCTTTGTTTTTCATCATTTAGGAGTTGATTTCCAAGTATCTAATATTTACAAATATCTAGCAGTGAAACATGCTACTACTAATGACCAGAGGTATTTTTTATTTAACTGCCATGACCAAAATGATACCAGAGAGGTGTTTCAGATCAATGTTGTTGTTTTCAAATATTTGTGTGTAATTAGTCGTACATGTTCTTCCTTATGGGCTGTACTGGATCACACACCATGTATAAATAGAATATACCTTAATTTTCTCCCTGTTCTTTGCTAGGTCAGCATGATTAATCATTTCAGTGACCTTTTAACCAAAGGTTTGAACTTTTTCACGTGAAGTTCTCACATCTTCCTCTTGAGCTGGCACATTCATTCCTCTAATCAGTACTTTGTTTGGATCCTTGGCCTTTGCAGTCCTTTCAAAAGCCCAGCAGAATGCCTGGGCTTTCAGCTGTGTAACGCTAGCGCACCGAGGAAAGGCTTTCAGGAATGTGCTTCATTTCTAGTTTATCTTGAATTCTTTCCTTCTTTTAGTACTTCCCAGTTTTTGTTTGTATATTGAAAGACTTTGAGTTTTGAGATACAGTCATGAATTATTTTTTTTAACGCAGAGCAATGACTTTTTAGTACGAGTCAAACTCTGATACTGAAGGTTAATAATTTACGGGATGAAACCTATCAAGTTACCTTCAGCAATTCACAAGACTAGTATTTTATAGTTTAGCGGAGCCTTTTTGAGATAAAATGCTATCAGCTAGTTTTTGTATGTTGAGTTCTTATTCATCTGAACAGTCTTGGCTGTTTCTTGGGACCTCTGCTCTAAGAATCATAGAATAAAGCCCAGTAGATACAAGCCAATGTGTTGATGAAGGAGTTTTGTATCTGCTTTCCTCCTATCACTATTATAACGTTTGATTCAGTTGAAGGGAGCTGTGATGAGTTCAAGGGGTTTTTATGATAAGCTTTGACCAAGCTATTAAATTGAGACTTTCAAAGGTATTAGGTACTAAACTGAAATCCCTTGGAATATCTGAACTCAGATGCTTAGTCTTGTCCCTTGCTGGAATTTGGTGCACAGCTTATACCAAGAGCTGTCAGAAAGTTCATTGGCATTTTGATGCAATTGACTATAATTTGCAGGGGCAGAAAGGCATTCTTCTCTTTTTCATACTTCTCCTCCTCTGGACTATTTGATGTTAATAGTAAAATTTGATCTGTTTCCTTTCATGTCAGCCTAGAGAAAAAAAAAAAAGACTGGAAAAGGACTATTTCAAGTAAATTTTTTACACTTGACCAATTCCAAATTATATTTATTTCTGCAATGTTATTCCTAGTAAGCATTTTATTTAACAAAAGAATAAATCTCTCAGAAAACAATTACATATGATACTTCTAACACTATCTCTGTGGTTTCTGAAGTAAATTCTCCTTTAAGGTTTGCAAATTTTAATTCCACTAGCAATACTTTTTCTCCTTAAGTAGCAGCCTGATCAGTAGCTGTATGTGTTCCAGCTTTGTCTCCTTTAGTAATTTCATAGCACATGCTTTCAGTAAAGGTACTGTACTTACAAATATAAGGTGAGCAGAGTACAGAGAATACGCCTTCTAGTTACCCGGGAGAGATACCAACATGTGAAAGAGGAGAAAATATTGAAGCAATATGTACTTTTACCTAGCTTTTACGAATATAAAGTTTTGAAACAATTTATCCCTCACTTCAGTAATATTTGTGTCTTTCATAAATCATATTTACATATATTTTATGGAAAAGTAGCTTCCCTTACTGCCTCTGTAATAAAAGAGTCTTTGCAAATCTGTTCCCTAATAAATTAAAAGTAGCTGGTCACATCTCTTTTGAAAGTCATAAAGGGGAATTAAGTGCCCATCTCCCATTAACTTTTGATGATGCCTGAGAAAATCTGCCAGAAGATTTCTCACAGATGCCTCCATAACCAGTGTCTGGGAGTTTACCTTGCTTTTAGGAGCAAGCAATTTGCCATGTTACACTCTGCTTTTTGTCTCAGAGAGAATCATTGTTTGGTAATGTGCCCATGCCTGACACTATATTTTTTTTAAAAATTTTTTTTTAAGAAATGTCAGCATTCAAAGGCTGAGGATGTTTTACCTTTAGAAATACAGGCTTTTATAACATTATAAATACAGTATTTTAAAACCATGCCTTCTGATGTGTCTTATTGTGTAGCCCTAATAAAATCCCCAGCGATATGTATACCAGTTCACTTTGACAGAATGAAGGCTGTCCCTCCAAGCAGCATTTGTGGCAATGGCCATTGCCGTTGGAGGTGGCCCATATGAGAGTGGAGGTACGTAACTTGTGTTCCTACTTGGCCGTTCATATACTGCGTGCCTTTGGCAGAGTATCTCCCATCTTGGTGACTATTTTCCTTGTCTAGAGGAAATCTCTAGAGATTTTAATATATATGCACTTTAGAATTAATTTTAGTGAGTGTTTGTGCAGTATTTGCTCAATGGAGCACTGGTCTTGAGTCCTGTAAGTAGATAATAGCAAAATGGGTTCTGAAAAACATTAAAGATAAAAGTAACAGTATAGGAGCTGGGAATGTCTTCAGGTTACACTTTCCTATTGTTTTGTTCCAAAAAAAAATGTTTGCTGTAGAGCCTTTTTGGTGTTTTGGTGCACTGTACCATGTTGCCATGTGGCATTTATAAGCAAAAGGAGGAAAAAAAAAAAAAAAAAAGACATATCACAACACTTAAGAGAAAACTCTTTGACCACTGATGTAGTAGTGGTCTCAGGAGTAGCCCAGAGATAAATAAAGTTATATTCCTAATAAGAAGGTTAAACCTGTGGTAAAAAAGCTTAGCTAGAAAGCTTACTTAACCATAAGGAAGATGAAACTTCCAAGTTTCCCCTCCTATCATTAAGAGAAAGTTCAGATGGACTGTTTTCAGAAGACCCATGAAAACCAGGGTGGGGGAAAGAAATGTTGGTTACCCCAAAATCAGCGATTTTATTTTCTTTGACCGTCAATATGCTTGTTTCAGATTATGCTACTGTTTATATTATTACTTACTAGTGCATTTTCAAATTCTCTTTAGCCACATATTCCATGGTCCAGCCTCTCCTGTCAGAGTGAGATGGAGAAACCAGCCTTTGGGAAAGTGAAGGGAAAGGACTTGGGAACGGTGATGTTTAAAAGGGATCTAGCATGCAATGAGTTCCTAGTTTCTCACCTGGCTTGTACTGGTGCCAGGCAGTGTTATCAAAAAGAAAGGGGGAGCAGTTTCAGACAAGTCTGTAGTAGAAGGTGGCACCCTGTTTTCTCCCAAATATCTGAAACTGGAAAGGCCATCTCAGTTAGAAGTGTTTGGTAGAGTTATCTGTCTGGCCTTGGGAAATAAACCAGAAGAGATAAAAATCATGAATGTTTTTTCTCTCCTCAGCTGATGAACTTTCTGTCCCACTGTCCTCTTTCTGTCTTCCTCAAATACTTCTGGTATAGATTTTGTAGATATGTTGTTGAGAAATGATGGAAAAGCATAAGACCAGAGTCAGTCAAGTTCTGGACTAGATATGACTAAACCTGACTCCACAATCTCAAAGAGGTTTTCAATGTTATCATAGTTCTCCTTGCATCAGCTGAATCCTTTACCCTTGGTGATGGCAGCAGTTGCTGGAAACAGCCACAGCAGAAATATGATTGTTCTAGTTCTGAAGGCAATGAACTAAAAATGAGCAATCGTGGTCTACAACAGTCTATGGACACGGGGAGTAAAATATTCCAAATGGCTTAATTAAGTCTGTTGTGCAGCTGAATCATTGATCCAAAGATGAGTGTCTAAAAAGGGCAATTTTGTTGAAAACCATTTTTTTTCTGGATTAAAAATTATGAAGTAAAATTAAAAAAACCCAAAAAAACAAAAAAAACAGAATTTGTCTATAATTAAGATTTCTTCATGTGTCCTTTTTTTTTTCTTCCTCTCATCAGACTTTCAACATATTAAAGTAAAAATCAGGAAAAAATCACTTAAATCCATCCTATGTGCAGTACCGATTAGTTTGCTTTGGAAATTAAAGTAACTATAGGTAGTTTGCTAAATAACTCCAAGATAAACTTTGTGATCCGGTGGTGATTTAAGTACTTCTTGTTCTTATTTGTGCGGGCAAATTTGACCTGGATTAGCTAAAAGGAGCTACATATCTAACAAAGCATTTAACAAAAAATTAAGAGAAAGTATATTTATATTGAACCCACTTCTCAAAACTAAAAAAAGGGTGCTTTCTGAAAATATTGTCAATATGCTAATAAGAATTATTTTAAAACGTTTTGCTAGAGTTTGAATCTAAGCAGCCAACGTTAGACAAGGGTTAGCTATGTAAATCCAACTTGAGTTGCCATTATTAACCATTAATCTTAAAAGAGATGAATCCATAGACACTGGAATCATACACTGATAATTTAATATAAATGTATTAGACTTGCTAATAATATTCTGCCAAGGCCTGTTTTAAGCATCTGAAAAAAACCACAGACTAACTCATAGCAAAAACGCAATTTTAGACAGTATCTTAGTTTTGGGAAATATGTTTTATGTTAGAGAATTTCAAAAGATAAAAATATTTTTAAATGTTCTCCTTATGCTTCTATTGTATTTTTACTTTATTGCTGGTGATTTCTACTTTTGACTAGCTAATGGGAATGTATTTTTTCTCTGTATTGCTATTACCTCTTCCTGCTACTTTCCAGGTCACTAATTTTTCTGCTTAGAGTTCATTCTGCTTAGACCGATATGCTGTCTTTTTTAATGAGGTTATTTCTGGGTTATTAGCCTTCCTGTTATATGATACCTTATGTGAAAGATCTAATTGATGTAAATCAAACATAGCTTGCAGAAGAAAATCAAAATGATCTTTTAGATATTTTGTAGGTTCATGTGTATCTCAGAAATTTTGTTCTTAAAGCTACTTTTTAGACAAGAGGGTTATATGTGGCTAATAACACAAATAAATCTTTTTTTCTTCATACATTAACAGGTTCAAAGAAGTGGAAATTGAAGAAATGCATTGGCATTTTGGTTTGCTGAATAAGCTTTAGATGGAAATTACTCTGAAAAGTATTTAGTGGGAGGGGTTTAATTGTACAGTTCAATAACCTCAGTAACAATTTTTTATTAAAGCATTCTTACATAAGCCGTTAAGCTTTACGTTAATTTTTACTGTTATTTTCTGGTTATATTTAATAACAGAGATTGGAAATACAACTAAGACTGTGCTATACCTTTTTAACATTTTTAAATGGATTACATGTATGCTACCTTTTTAGAATAATTTTTTTTGCAAATTTTGCAGTCAAAAGGGTTGTGTTGTTATGTTACACATATTAAAAGCATGTTGTTTTCCAGTCATTTTGCTTGTGGCAATTGGTAGTGTCAAAGGGAATTGTGTGACTTTTGTATATACATTATAATTATATAGGAAAGTAAAATGCGATTTGTTCTTTTTCATACTGGCTTTCCCCTCCTTTGCAGTATGATATTTTTTTACCCTAACTGAAATGTCCTCGTTTTAGATACATGAATGACCTTTATGTATACCAATTCATATTCTTCTATACCACCTGTGCATGTTATACATAATACACTCATAAGACGCATTGTTTCTTGAGAAAATATCTGGCAGAATATACCCGAATTTACCTAGCTGTGAATATTTAGATGTATATTCCATTGGAATTTTAATTTTGTCTTGCCAGTTGTCAAGTTTTTTAGTTGGTGTTTGGGGTTGGGTTTTTTTTAATTATTATTATTTTGCCTGTGTTTCAGGGTTGGAGTATATAGCAGTGTCACTCTCTGCTGCCATGCCTTAGTTCTATTTAGCACATTACAAAATTGTTTTTCCTGCAGAAAGCTGGGACAAAACTCCCATTTTGATCAGCTTTACAGATCTCTAACGAAAGACAGTCTCTAATAAAAAAAGCCTTTCAAGCTAATAGGATACATTTTGCTTTGCTTTTGCTCAGAGCTAGCAAGATATCCATTAGTATTCCTGAATCACTAGATTTATTTTATTTCCCAAGAACTTGAGAAAATTCCTGGTTTTGAGGGATACAAACATAATAAAATGTTGGAATGTTTGCTGAATCTTATGCAGATCTTCTGAGTACACTTAGAGTCGATGAAGTGTTTTGTGGGAACCTGAGCAGGCCTAGGCTGAGCTGTGTGTTCTGGGAATTAAACAAGCATATTTGTCTATAGACAATGTGTTTTCAGACAAAACTTCCTGGTGAACGTTTGAGAAACAATAGATTGTGTGAGAAATTATAGTGAATAAAAACATACATCACAGAAAATAACATCAGTCTAAGCAACAATTTATTTTTCTAGTTGCCAGTGAATACAGAAGAAATCACAATAGTTCAAGCAAAGACGTTTCCCTGTTGAAGGTGAGTTAGTTGTTAAATGAAAGAAGATGATAATAACCGCTAATTTCTAAGAAGCTAGAGTTTTGTGCTTGCCAAAGCCAGACATATATTTTGGCAAGTCAAGTTAGATGGGTTCTAATCTGGTGACTTCTAGTACGCCATTTTGACATTACAGATTTAAATTAACGATGTTAGTTTTGCTGACACAGTTTTCCACTGCGTGGTTCCTGAAATTTCAAAGTGTTGAAATTATTGTTGTTTAAGGTGTTAAATTTGAACTAAGGGCCTGAAAAGACATAAAAAAAGACCTAGGCAAACTGAATTTAAGAATAAGATGCAATATTATAATTTATTTCCTTGAAGCATGTAAATTGAAGAGAGGGGAAAAAAAGAAAAAATAACCCCAACAACTGACACCTTTTTTGAGGGTGGGGGAAAAAAAAAAAGCAGTATCTGGAATTGCCTCCACAACATAAAGTGGATCCAGACTAATATCTGCTTGGAAAAACTTCTTACAGGTACATCTGGTAACAAAAATCTCTTGAGAAAACTATTGGCCAGTGGCATTGTTTGGCATAGAAAAGACAGGTGTGTTTCTGTTTATACAGCTACAGAAAACTTCCTCCACTGAGGAAGGTAAATGAACTTGTGGGTTTTCTAGGAAGTTTTTCCTGCAGCTGCTTGCTGCTAGATGGTACAACAGTGATGTGGCTGCCAGAAGGTCCTCTACAGCCTGCCAGTGGTTGCCTATTCCACGTGCTGCACCTGCCATGAAATATCCTTCTAGCAGAATCACCTTCTTCAGCAGTTACAGAGATGCAATACAGTGGTACTGCATCTTCAAAAGACCTGGACTGTCACTGCAATCTTGTTCCCTAGATCCTTTCTCTTCCTAGAAACCCATAGTCTTGTATCCAGGATCCTTGCTGGAATATCTGGTTTAGTTTTATGGATTAAACTGAGTGTGAAATTGTTCTGCAGGTTACAGAAAGTAAACAGAAAGTCTTTAATCCTAAATTGTGTCTCTTCAAATTTTAGGTAAGTCCAGCTCACAGTAACTTGTGCCTTGGGCTCCATCAGGAGCTAGAGTGGTTTAGAGCGCTCTGGTGTGTGTTGCCCACAGTATGATCTGAGGAGCTTTTCCAAAGCCTGGGAGAACTTGAATGGAGATGGCTCTAGCATCCCCAAAACCACATGTGCAGAAGTAGGCAGAAATACAAGCCATAAGTCTTGCAAAGAGCTTTGTTGTGGTAGCAGGTGATGGTCTGGATGAAAGGTATTCCTTTAAGATCCACCATCATAATGCAGTTGAAACTGCTTTTGTTTCACATTCCTAGCTAGCTAGAGCTCACCATTGAGGAAGCAGACCTCTGCTACCTGGCTTTAACTGGTGAATTGCTGAACAGCAGAGTCCTAGGGCTGAGCAGGAGCCCAGGGTCACTTTTGGGTTTGCGAGACCAAAACATCTGCAAGGCCTCAAAAGGTGAAGTCCTTGGAGGACACATTGTGTGTGTGTGTTTTTCCTAAAGTTTGAGCTTCCCAGGTGCATCCTTTGCAATATAATGAAGTAAATCCTTTTCTTCTGCATTAGTCCTTGTGTTTAGCCCACAGCAAGTAACTGAAATGTATGATTGTCTGAAAATAGCTTATTTGTCAAGCTCTGTTGATTCTAAACTTTATTGATGATACGTTATTTTAGGAGTAAAGTATTGATAACAGACGTTGTGGTAGAAGAATGCTAGAAAATAGGAAGTTTGTATTTATGTGATAAATGCAGCATTTAGTTTGCATTCTTCTATATAGTTTGTGTTGCTTGCGCACATCTAAATGGAGTCACACAATGGCTGAATACCGTTAAGGTCAACGCATTGCTCAGTGATGGAAGATGGCCATTATAAGACTTCCAAAGCGCGTTTCCATCAGGTTCGTCTCATAAGGCAGGTGGGTAGCAGACTGTCCCCAACACTGGCCTATTGGGCTGACAACAAACATATCTGAATTTTAGCCACCAAATGCTTGGTGTTACTTGGAAAAAAAGTCTGAAGAGGCAAATATTAGTAGCTTGTTTGGCAAAAGTTTAACTGAAAACAAAATTGCTGCTGTTTTGTATTTGCTTTACTGACTAGTGGTATTAAATGAATAGTTTACATTTGGCTGATATTAGAATTTGGGTAGTGTTACCGTTTTGGTCAAACAATATATCGGCGGGGGGGAAAAGGGGATGTGACTTTTGTTTCTTCCCTCCCACACTTTTCTGATTTGCACTGAAACAGTAATGAGAAAGTAAGCATGTGATTGTTTTTTCCTTCTGTAATAATTCTTATTTGAATTCCTTAGATGTTTCATTATCTTTGGTACTGAAGAGCCGACTTGTTCATAACTCAGTGTCTGCCTTTGCAGGACCTAAGCCCTTTTTGCATGCTTTGAAGTAACGGCCACTCACCATCGCTGCAGAGCAGAGCTGCACAGCCAGGGTGGCACGGCCAGCCACTGCTGCTCTCTTGCCCTTGCAGCTTATAGCAGCCGGCAGTAGAAGCAAAACAATATCCCGTCGGTAGAGATGCCATAAAGATATGCTATATTTGGCCAACTGCCATACGTGAAAGATAGCATCCAGTCAAAGCATGTCTCTCCCACTCTCAGTACTTCCTCCGTTGCCCTGGGTTTACAGGAGACTGTTGTTGTTTCTGGTTTTGAAGTTACGCAGAGCTGATACTGCGCTAGCACGGGTCTTGCAATGTTCCGCGGTAGTGAGTGTCAAATAGATTACGTTGTGTGTTTCCCCAAGAACACGAATTTGGGCAGCAGAAGGATCTAATCACATATCCTCACTGGGGTAGAACTTTTTGTGAAGAGAGCACAGATCCTTGGAGCTCCTTACGCTGCTGCGGCATTGGGAGCTGTGTACATTCTCTATATTGTAGATTTTAAGAGGTTGAATCTTCAAAATTGATCATGTAGCAATTTTTCTGTTTGTTTTAAAACAACAACAAAAAAAAGCTATTCCCTTTCATTTATATTCCAGTCCTGGATATGTACAAATGATTTAGGCCTCTGGGTTTAAATGAGCAGAGGATTTGTGAGGTTCAGACACGTTGGGTTTGAATCTTGCAGCAGAAGAACGGGTGTGATAATTCAGGAAATCTGTCGTTCACATTTCTGCTACTGCTAGGAACACTTTTGTCTTTGGGTGATTTAAGTTTCAAATAAAGTTCTGGACATTTAGAATGAATCCTCTATTTCAGTATGCTTCTGTTCCTCTCAAGAAAATATATGTCTTCAAATTAAGAGTGTAATAGGGGGTGTGTTTATGAGCTCTTTAAAATGTGAAAGTGTTGGTGTAAACATCTCAGATCTTCAGAGTTCAGTGGTGAATCTATTTTGTTTTGTTTGGACACAAAAGAAAGGATGTTGCTTACCAAATTTATGGAAGTGCTTTAACATTTGCTTTTTCAGGTGTGTGAAATGGCTGGCACTTCCAGGTCTATATCATAATCTAATAAACCTTTAATCCAGAAAAGTCTTTAAACCACTCTTTCTGAGTAATTTAAACTGTTGTATCTGCCTGCCTGTAAAAGATGGATCGTAGTACCATTCACCTGGGAACTATCTTCATTAATAAATTTGGATGAGATTCCATTCACTCTTTTAATCTGTGCTTGATACAGAATTCTGCAGGTGCAGTCAAAGGTGAAATTGGGGGGGAAGAGGAGGAAAAAAGAACATCTAACTTCATAGTAGAAAATTTTTTCCTTTACTTTTTGCCATTCTGATATATCACTTTGTGTGATCGTTCACTATTGCTACTGCAGCACCATAACCCACTGATAGTATTTGTTTTTCAGCAGACTCTGTTAAGATCAAATACGAATATTCTTTTTCCTCTGTTATTAAACACAATAGAGATCATTCTGAACTTGAAAATGCAAGCCATAGTTCAGAACTGTGGGATGTATAGTCTTAGAGTGTGCATCTTTTTGTTCATTTTTATTTCATGGCTATGTGAAATTTTGAGAGGTTTCAGTACTACTTTAATTTTTGTACAAGTAAAAAAAAAAGATGGAAAGGCCTCATCTGCCTGTTAGTAACTAAAATAATAATGGAAATCTAAGAAGCTTCATCTGTTGCTCGTCTATTTAAAGCAGGATTTAGTAATCTGGGGAAAAAAATTGGATACCTTTCTGCTGTTCAGTCCCCTACTTAGCAGAAACATCGATGCTAAGAATATTTCATTTTCTGTTCCATGAAATTTTTTAATTTTTGGTTACAACACCTTTAATTTCAGGAATGCGTATGCTTCTCCAGCCAGATAGCACCTCAGGGCCAAAGTTGAGCCATCGGAGCTCCCTCGTCCTGTGCATTGTATTGTGCACTGTACACACTGTGCTGTGTATTGTCCCTCTCCCAGCTATCAGCCCTGTGGGAACCCTCCCCGGCACACAGCACCATGAGTAATCTGGAGGGACTCACAAGTCAGTTGCCTGACTTGCACATTGATTTGCCAGCTGGAATTACCTTGGTTTTATGCAAGATGAGGACACCAAGTGAAGTCATTCTCCTCTTTCAACATGCTGAATTTCATAAAGCCTGTAAGAACTGAAATGAGAAGGACTTTTACACTTTTTCAAATTTGGTTGAAGTTGGCCAAGGGTTAAATGGTCAGTGGCACCTCAAAGATGTGCAGCGATGGTTGCAGAAGCCTTGCTTTCTTAAGGAGAGAGGTCTCTGCCTTAGTGAGTTAGGAAATATTCCTAAAACTTCAGGAAAGAATTTCCACTGTCCTCATTTTACATCTGGTAAAAGAGTGACCGCTGCATCCCCCCTCCCCACCCAGGTTCTGCAGAAGGGACAGATGAGCTTTCTAATGAGCATGTTAAGTGTTTTAGAACTTAATAGTCTCCAACTTTGGGTTCATCTACAGATGATGAAGGCTCAAAATAAGTATGACTGTCATGTGAAAGCAGATTCTACTTGCACTGAGTTGATAAGTTTAACAATGTGAATATTTTCATTTTTCTCAATATTTTCTACTTCTTTCTGTCAAAGACCAAATCATGCTACATGCGCCATGAATGCCAACTAGTTCTTTATCCACATTGGAAGGAATATTACAGATCAACTTAGCAATAGTGCTAACAGCAACCATTTTTATTTCCCTTGCTCCTTTTTCAAGTCCCAGAAGACGAATTCTTATGTAGTCAGCTCAACATGTAGATGACCAATGTATGGCTGTAATTCCTAAAACAGTGTGTTTAGAATTTATGCTATCTACAGCTCAACAGTGCTGAGCATTCCCAAATTCCTTTTCTTTACGTGCCTGCATTCTGGCGGGAAACATTATTCTTTTTGGTTAACCTGTCTTTCTAAGATAATTAATTTGGATTTGCAGCTTTCAAAAAGATTTTAATTAAAAGTTAGATTTACACCAAAAGGTTTCATGGGATCCTGGATTTTCTTTCTGTTTTATACTGCATGTACGCTTTTTTCAGAATGCGGCAGTAAATTCACAGTCATGTAACATGTTTTGCAACCCTCAAAGATATCCTGGGAAAGTCGATTCTACCTACTGTTTTTTCCAGATTAGATTGGTTTATAAATTGGTCTGGAATGTGAATTTCCTCCTCTGTTGTGGTCCTTTGTTAAAAGCCATCTTTACATCATGATAAAACTTTTCTTTAAAAAACAAAATACTTAATTTCATTAATCTGTTTAGCAATACCAATATAATGAGCCATAATATTGATTTTTTTTTTTACTTAGGATTTAAAATCTCTATTTCTTTCCACAGAATTAAATGCTTCAAACTGATACTCAACCTCTTTACAGTCCCCTCTTTAATTTAGTTGTTATAATTAGGCATTAACTGGTGTCGGTGGTATAGCCAGTTACAAGCCATTCTGTTCTGCTTGTCTTGATTATCACAGTTTAGATGTAAAGTAAATTAGAATGAAAGACTATACAGTCCAATTACAGATAAAAGCAGCAAACTCTACTGCTGTAATTAGATGCCAGTACTATTTTTCTTAGATTTTCTATCTCTGAGGGCATTTCTTGTAGCTACTTTGCTGAAGCTAATGTTTAAAGATTTTATAAATGCTGTGTGTCTTTGTGACATCATCTTTGCTCCTTAAACTTTAAGTGGCCTGTTCTGAGGTGCAGGATCTGTGGCTATGTATTCCTTGTCCACAACGCATTTTCCTTTCAAGAGATGTAATGTGTTGTCCATATTATGAGTGTATAGACCTTAACAAGCGTGAATGTGAAATAGTTAACACACGTGTGTTCAAACCTCTCCATTTGTAGCAGTGAGGAGGTACCTGCTTTTTGCCATAATGCAAAACACCACTGTCCATTTCTCCTCTGTCCCGGCAGATGTAAGAGGGGGGTGTGCTAAGGGTTCTGCTGTCTTCCACCTGTGGGACCTCTTCACCAGAGGACAGTCACTTTCACAAACCTGCTATGGACCGGAGTCTCTGGTGTCCCTCATTGACAGTCACGCGTTTTAAACAGCACCTCCCAGAATTATTCATTAAAAAGAGTCTCTGCTTCAGACAGTTTGCGGGATAAGGGGAAGACAAAGACGCTCAGCAAGTCGTTGACTCCAAGTCACATAAGATTTCCTGTCTCCCAGTCCAGTATCCTACAAACCAGCTCTTGTTATCTTCCTAAGAAATCTTTATAAACTGGCATGCAAGCATCCGTAAAATAGCAAAAAAACCCCAACCCCAATGTAGCTTGCATTGGCTTTGAAGACTTTTGTGGAAAAGATTCAAGTCCTTTATGAATGGCAAAAAGGCTCTAGATCTGAGTTCATTGAAACATGATGAAAAAGACAAGAACCATTTCATCCTCAGCAAGATGGTCACTGTAAATATGTTATTTTTGGTACTTTTATCAGTAAAGGCAATGCAGACAGTTGTGCTAAGACAGTCTGTAAATGCAAGGAATACTTTATGCCCGCAAAAAATATAAAATTCTGCTGTGTTCATCCTTAAGTCCTTGAGGTAAAAAGGAAGTACCTTTCACATAATTTAGGAAAAGTCTGATGTTTCCTATAGCTGATCAAAAGCACCCAATGGAATAATTTTTGTACTGAAAAATTAAAATGTAGAATTTTGTTGTGGGGAAAAACTCAATTTCAGTTAACATGTTAACGGAACGCTGTATCAAAATAATTGGCTTCAAGCTTTTTATTTTGGTAAACTTGTTTCAAGTCATTCCAATACATATTAAGTATTAAAGTTTAGTGAGTATTAGGATTATATGTTATGCTATGTTTAGTGTTTATTACATACTCAATATTTTATAGTCTACAAAATCTGAAACTATTTAAATCAGACTAAGATTGCCGAAGAAATAATGTCTCCATATGACTTTTTTTCAGGGACAGTATTTTACTAGAAAATAAAAGAATTGTTGCTTTGTAACAATTGCAATTCTTATTTTCAATTGAAATAATTGAAATGCCAGTATTGAGCAGTTTTCTAGCCCTTTAGCAAGTAGTGCGATGTATTATATGTCACAGAATATCCAAACTGTTATTCTGTAAAGTCATAAAATATCATTTATACACGATAAAACTTTCAAATTAGTACAAATTCTTATTAGTAACGGATAGTGCCAGAAATGATCTCAAACTATTATCTGTGAAATGTACCTGACTAGAGTACAGTCCAGCTGCTTGGATTTTAGGTCAGTCTCATCTACTCTTTTTAGAGGTGAACTAAACCTCTGGAACAGAGCTTGGGAATACGGCGGCTGTGCTGCTATTGACCAAAATAGCAGCTACAACTCTTTCACACCACTTGAATGACGTACTTGAAACATCAAAGGCATCTAGGTAAGAGCTCCACAATGGACTTTACGTTGTCTGGAGAACTTGTATCACTATAGAAACAGGAAATCTAAAGAAATTTTATGTGAGTATTGTAATATTAGGGACCATTATTGGGGTGATGTTATAGCTGTTAGTAAAAGAGATTAAAAAACCATACTTTTATTATCGATGTTTCTCTCTTACCTGCTGTGTTTGAGTACCATTTTAATGTACTGGTAAAGCAGAAGACTCATGTTGTTTGATTCTCTAGGGTAAAGTTAATTGGTAATTTAAATGAAAATGATAATTAAAAAAACATTTAGTAAGTTTAATTTTTCAAAACAATGTTAAAGTTTCCTGTTTCACAGCAAACGTACAGAAAATTATATATGTTGATTTAAGGATATTCAGTTTTACTTGATTAATTTTCTAAAGATCATTTAAGGTGTAAGCAAAGCATATATTCTCTTGTGAAATTAAATTGGTCTGACCCCTTGCTAATTTTACCTACAATTAGTTTGGTGTAATTATCACAGCATACAATTCAGTCTGCTTCCACAAAAAATTATTGTTCATGGGGCCATAAAACTCTTTAAAAATTGCTTAATGAACAACTCAGCCATGAGTATGTCTTAGAAGATGAGAATTGTTATTAAATATGTAGAACATGAAGGCGCAATGTGCGTACATTGTACATAACAAACTTGGTATAAAACTAACCCCCCAGGATACTCTGCAGCATGGAAAAATAGCATGAGGTCACATAATGAAAGGCTGCATCTAAACGTGTCAGGCTGAAGTAAGATGACATGTGCAAGCTACATCTTGGTATCTACTGATTTCTGAAGGCTTGGATTTTCTACCTTAGTATTATTTTAACACGAACTCGGGTTTTCTTTTGTTGTTGTTGGTTTTGGTTTTTAACAAGAATGGTGGCATCATTCAGATGTAGGATTTTGTACTAAATTACATACTAAAAGTTAAGGTAAAATTGTTTGGGGTTAGTGCTTTCCTAAAGCTAGGAGACCTACCTGCCAGGCACCACACATTGTGATTTTCATTTATTTTTTTCAAATAAAGAATATTGCTGAACCTTCTGTGAGACTCAAGGCATCCAGCAGTCCAGAAATGAGAGTCAGCCAATAGCAAGAATATTCACATTTCTTATATAGCACCTGTACTTTCACCGGGATTGTTACACATCTTAATTTTGATGTGTAAATCCACAGAATTAGCTCCTAATACATGTTTGCTCATAAGAGAAAGGAAACCAGATTTCTTCCTTCATAAACTTTTACAGAGACTGAATTTTTCCTTTATTTCCTCTGTAGACAATGGTAGAGATAAAGATACCAACTCTCATTGAACCCTTTTTTCCCCTCAGAGAGGAGAGGAGAGGAACTCTGTGCAGGTTTTACAGCTATGGCCAGACAGAGACATTTCCTTTGTGAGGTCTCAAATTTATCAGAGATGAACCATTTTTGTGACAGCCCAAAGTTTACATACGAAATGATAAAGAAACAAATTACATGTTTCTGTAGTCCTTCACTTTCAAGACAAGAGTTACTTGCATTGTGTCTTCTGTTGTGGAAACCAATGCCACCCAAGGAGATTCACTCCTCAGAACAGCAGCTTTTTGTGGAAGACATCTGTAGATAGATCTGGACTAAGTCTCTATGAATAGTATGATGCTATTGGGAAAAAAAAAAAAACACCACCAAACTTGCCAAAGAGTCTGAAATGAGATTTCCAATGGGACAGAAAGCCAACCTGGGATTTTAGGTAAGTGCAGTCAACATGAGTTTTGTATTGTATCTTAAGACTTAGAGGGAAAGGATCATTACTCTTCTCATTTAGCAAGAGCAACTTGAATCATCTACATTTTAACCTATGCATTTTCTGTAGTATCTCTCAGTGTATACTAGTATGATGTTGATGTCTGATTTCTCCTTTTCGACAGCCTTTTTCCTTAAACCCTATTTATGGGTTGAAATCTTGTCATGATTTCCTGCTGCCAAACTGTATCAAGAAACCTATTTCCATTTGTTTGCCAATTTATAACAGGAAAGATGTACTTGAGCTTCAAAATATTGTTTCTATTCTAACTTTAGTCAACAGTGTGCAATAAAGTCTTTTGGGTGAGATTTTCAAGATGCACACAATGTTAGCCAAAATAGTGTCAATCATAAAAGTCCTTTTGTCTTTAGTGGACAAAAAGGTAAATAATGCATGTTTTTTAAGATCCTACCGTCATTTATTGTAATACTTTGTGGTATCGTAAGATGTTATTTCATTGGTTGCCCTACAGCCTCCAGAAAGCATCGTCTTGTGCACAACTCAAGACCTCTTTCCCTACTAATGGAACTAAACTAATGGAGTACCTCTTGGCAACCTTCCAACTAATAGTCCGCTCCAGATGGCATTGCTTACAACTTCTAAGCAGCACAGGAACCAGCAGCAACTGCCTTATTCTTTCTGTCAAGTAAACAATACATGTTTTGGTAGGTTGGGATGCGGTAAAAAATAAATCAAGCTGCATGAGCAGTAAGCTGAGTTCATAAGCAGAGCTGTTCAGCTCTGGAGGTCAAGGTGCCTGCTATCAAGTTTAGAAAGGAGTTGCAGATAATTCCTTGTGGCAAGTAAATGGTAGGCTCAGTGTCTAGACTGTCTTCTCCAGGGGGAAAATAGCCACGCTCTAAAAGAAATGGTACCTTTTGGCAACAAAACTAGCAGGATGGGTGCTACCTCTTAAAGAGTTCCACAGCTCGGATCTTTAGGCAATTCAGATACTGGAAGTCTAAGCATGATATATCGTGATGTCACAACCGTGTGCGACATGACACAGGATGAAATTGTGTGGAAAAGCAAAACCTTCCGTTTGCTTAAATAACAGTGCAGTCACTGCAGTTATCAAAGGGGTCAACTCTGTAAGTGCGATTAACAATTTGGATTTTCTTGCTTGTTTATTCCTTGCGTGCCGTTAAGTAAAGATCTATCAGCAATTCATAAGAGCTAAGTCCAGAAAAGTGTTGTTATGAGTTTGTTGTATAGAAAACAATGGTGTAATTGAGATTATTTGTCCATTTCATGGGAAGAGTCACAATACCTGTAAATATGTTGCTTCTACTATCTTTAATTCTTTGTTTTCCTTTTACATGCTCAGTGCACATCATTTTATTGGTCTGTCAGAAGCCCTCAAAATAGCAGTAATTAATCTGTAGTGATATTGAGTATTCTATTAGCTGTGGATAATAACTTTTACTTTCATTGAGACGGTTTTTTTTTTTTTTACCTTTGTGGAATGTGAAGTATTGTTCTAAATTAGCTACAATGAGGAGAGGAACACAAAGATAAACTGTAGTCGTGGGAAGGTTACTACAAGCAATTCCGATTAAATGTTTAATTGGTATAAGCTGGCCTTGCTCCATCTTTTGTGTGCTGTTATAACTACCTTCCTGAAGACTAGATTTTGCCCTCGCAGACAGTAATTTGAGATTTATTTATTTATTTATTTTCTACAGATGTTTTTTCTCTGTGTACTTAGATGACTTTCTACAAGACTTAAAAATGTACCTGGATAGCAGGTACGGGTTTGTGTGGGGGTTGTGTTTTGGTTTTTTGGTTTTTTTTTAACAGACAGTCCAAAACCCACTCTTTTTGGAGGTGCAGCAGAGAAGGATTATACAATACTTTCAGATTACATAAACAACCACCTGGCTAAGCAAAGATTCAAGTTAATAGCTATTGAACCTTATATTTTAAGATCTTATGTTTGAATCTTCCCACAGAAGTTAACGCACCGCTCTCATAGAAATTACATTGGAATCAAAAGTGGAGCCTGGCTCTAAAGATTTTTCTGTCTGTCATCCCACGTGTTACCTTCACCTACAAGAATGGCAGTCATGACTATTTATGTTGGAAACTCTACACTTAGGTCTCCTGGAATTTACAGGACCCAAATATTTAAACAAGTAGTTTTAATGTTTTACAGTCTTTTAAGTGTCAGATGGAGTTCAAGTTCATATTGCAATTTAGAATGTGAGTTTACTTAATTTCATTGAGTAAATTGGCTAGATCATTTAGGGTGGGGAAGGATCGTTTAAAATTTGTAAATATTGCTAAAACTTATATAGCAGTTTAGTAACTATTTATTATTTAGATCTACTGTGCTTCTTTCCAACAGCAGAATTAAAGTTACAATAGATTTCTAAAAGCGTGTGTATCTATATATATAAAGGTTGTTATGCATGTTTAGTGTATGTGCACTTGTGTACACAGTAAATGATATGATACTAATCTTAAAAGTAGTAAATAATAGGAATAAGAGCAGAATAAAAAGAAAAAAATAATTAAAGCAATAACTATTCAATTCATTCTGAGCATATCACACAGAATTACATTAGGAAAAACAATAAAAAAATGTACTTTTAATCTGACAGTAAAAAGCCCCAGTAAAATAAAAATGAGATCCATTAATGAAAAGAATGGATTTTATCCAAACTAGTTAAATAATTAGCTTATAATTATTTTTCTTTAGTTGATGATGCAGTAGTTTTAGTTACATTCTGGGTTGCTAAAGTGCAATTAGTACCAGTGTTACCTTTTTAAGAACAAAATGAATGGAGATATATATGCATAGATACATTCTTAAGGATTCCAGGATGGCTGTGGTTCAAAATAAGAAAAAACTTTTCTTTGAATGGCATATAAAAAAGAAATGGCTGAGACATTTTGGAATGTGTTAAGTCCTGAGGAAATGGATTAATGAGTCACTAACGTGATAGTACTACCTAGAGGCAGTTTGGTTTAAGAAAGACTTCATTTTAGTCACAGAATTTCCAGTGTGGCTTGTGATTCTAGAATCTTTTCACTTGTACCATTGAAATTATTTATTTCAGAAATAATGGATTAAGTAACTAGATTATGAAAGTGCATTTACATTGATGAAATATATTTTCTCTCTTTCGTTTTTCTCATTTTGGTCATCCTCATATGTTTTCCTCTGGGTTTTTTGCATCCTGAAAGACTAGATGTGATTAGAAGTTAAATTTAAATTGCATGGATAAATGATCAACTTATTAGAAATCACAATTCACAACTTAATTTATCACATGCCTCCCTAATTTTTCACATGGTGATTACAAATGGGGGCTATATGAAAAATTGGAGACGTATAAGATAAATTGCAAAACCATGTGATAAATGTACTTATCATGCACCTTTTGGCAGCCTTACCTCCTCTCTGCTTGCTCATCCATCTCTCCTGGGACTTATTCTAATGCTCTAAACCTATGAACAGAGTCAATCAATCACTGAGAATTTAAAATCAAACTCTCCTAGAACTGTTTTATCCCCTTTTTGCCAAATGGAGAAATGCCTTTTCCATTTGCAGTCCTGCCAATTTTCTGTGCAGAAGTGCTATGGTTATTGTACGGCTGATAGCTTTCTGATGCTGGAAAGTGGTGATTCCTAACATTCCAAAGGGATACAGACTTTGCTTTCTCGCGCAGCTCCTACAAGATACTATACATGTGGACTGAGACATCTCTGAACATGCCTACTTCAGAGCTAGGTAGTTCTGTGTGTAATGAAGCCTGCCTTTCTTCTGGAGATCACTGGATCATAGTCAAAACTGTATTTTATGTCCCCATAACATAATTTGCAAAAGTTCATCACTGAACCACATTCTAACATGTTTTCAGAGACACTTTTCTAAAACCAACTTTCAACTTCTATGAACAGTAGATGTGCAAAATACATGGCAAATGGTTTGACGTAATTAATAAAGTGTATTTTCAATTTTTCCTTGTATTCAAACTGGCAAAAAACTTTGTACGTGTTTCAAAATAACTTCATCAACTGCAGAATGAACTATTTCTAGACAGGGGAAAGGTAATTAAGAAGAAAATCTCAGTAAAAATAATTGAAACCAAACAAGGATTTGTTATTTTAAAATACTACTGATATTCCAGGTGCAATACTTATTATATATGTTCTGATATATTACTGTAGTATTATTGTCTATAATATATATGTGATGTGTATAAGGCATATATAATGTATAATATCTTACTTGTATACATAAGTATATTTTAATATATCATGTAAATATTATTAATTTTTTCTCCCATTAGAGAAAGAAATGCTAAATACGACTGATCAGAGTTTAAATTTGTAATTTCATTTCCATAATCTTTTTTTCTGTACAGAGAGAAACGATTCTTTCAATTTTTTGTATTCTTTGGATAGTGGAAGCAGATGAGAAAAATGCTTGTTTTGGCACTTCCCCAAAGAGAAATATAGATTTTGATGTTGGTGAAGACGACTTCAGCAAATAGTGCACATAAAAAGCTAGCATTTCATGCAAGTTCCTGAGAAGAAACTACAGAATAGAATAACTTTTATGAAGAAAGTCTATGTCTTACTTGGTGAATAGGTCCCTGTGCTACCATAATAATGCCCGGTTCTACAACTACAAACACTTATTTGTTCAAAGTGAATATTAACATTGTAATTTACTATCTAATTACAATTTTATAGTAATAACTGAAAATGTGTTGTTAAAACGCATCGCATTCACTGCCTCACACTATCAGACTGTTCTTAGCAATGTAGTGTGTGATTTTTGTTAGTATACAGGCATTACAGAGAATTCATAGAAAGCATTGACTTGAATTTCCAAAATTTTTCTACTCAAAGCTTTTTTTAAAAAAACCTTTTTTGAGAAAGCTGCTATTGGTGATTCAATATCACAATCACGTTGTAGCTGATGAATAACTTCCATAAGCTTTAATGGAGGCAGGATTAAACCCTGTGAACATCAGTGTGCATAGCAAGCCTCATTCACGTAAAAGGCCTATGCATTTTATTTCCCAAGGAATACATTTCACTAATTTGCAAGGTTCCAAAGGAATGGGTTAATCTTGTAAAGGGTTGGTATTTTTGTCATCTAATCTGAAAGACATTGCACTTAAAGCTACAGAATTAAAAGCCAGTTGAAGAAATGAACGCAATACTAATACTTAGAAATAATGCATTATTAAAATGTATTTAGTTGCTAGTGGAGATTACTAAAAGATGTGATTTTTTTGAAAGAAAATTATTGTGAAAGAACTGCAAAAATAAGTTTTAGTATTTAAAAAATGTATTTCCTTAATCTTACCATGTCAAAAAGAAAATTTTCAGATAAGTTAAATTCTATTCACTTCCATTTTTTTGAAGTTGATATAAATTGCTGTTCTATTAAATTATATTCATAACAGTCATTAAAAGTAAAAAATAAGGATTGATTATTATGATATGATAACAGTGCAGATTGAAAAATAACTGGTGAATATCAGGGTGTAAAAATCCTGGTGCATGTCAAATAAACGTGTGTGGTCACTGTCAATAGGTATGTCTCTATTTTAAGAGCCAGTCTAACAAATTATACCAAGATGTTTATTGTATTAAAGATGTAGTAGGCCTGTAGATTTCTTCACACACACGGATTTTGTGCGTGAGTACTTACATATGCCTCTATATTAAATATATCATGTTATGGGTTTGATAGGGCATTTTTCTCTAAGAGGCAAAAGAAATCACAGTTTTGCAACTTAATGTCTTTACTCGCCCAGCTAAAAATGCTATCAAAACTCAGCAGTCCGTTATTATTTCATATGCAATACAAAGTGTTGTGAGTTCCACTAATCGTCTCAGATTGCTGCCTGGTACAGCACAAAGCGATAGGTTTTTCCCACTATCTGTGGATAAATACAGTATCA
The DNA here is from genome assembly GCA_013398295.1 of Chionis minor. Classification (NCBI taxonomy): domain Eukaryota; kingdom Metazoa; phylum Chordata; class Aves; order Charadriiformes; family Chionidae; genus Chionis; species Chionis minor. The sequence goes on along the minus strand of VZSF01007961.1, from coordinate 32,588 downwards.
AAACCCAATCTATTGTGTGCTGTTCAAATTTAAATTTCCTTGAAACAGCAGAGTGTATCTTTTCTGTATGGCTTTACCCTTAGAAATCCTCTCTGCTGGTCTTGCTCTGGAGAGAAAGGTGAAGGAGCACTGTGACCATCATTTCCAATCTTCCTGTTGTCATTTATGCCATCACAGAATGAAAAGATCCAAGGTTCAGATGGGAGAAAGCAAGCAGTGGCTGGGGAACGGCTGATATTTCATTGATTTTGTTGCTTTGCTAAATTGATTGTTTTCTTGCTAAGGAAATGAACGCTCGTGCACCATTCTTTATTGTTATCAGCTGATTGTACTTGTTTTACTGCATAATTTTGCCAGTCATAGAAGGTTTTTTACAATATTGTGCAGTAGAATGTGTCTGAACTAAAATGAATGCAAACATTAAAAGCACATATTCACAATAGAGCATGCACAAAAGCCTATGTGAATTTGCAAACAACTTTGCCTAGATAAGTAGATTTTAGGCCATCATAAGGTATGGGGCTCAACCTCATGAAATTATGCATGGAACAGACTGGATTTGAGGAAGTGTTCTGAGAGAGCAAAGCTGGCATCTGCGTAGCCGGATAGATGTAAGCAGGCACCATTCTCGCTGGAGACAGATACAGGTGGCACTGGGGTAAGCAAGCAGCTTGAGGGACGTTCAGTGGGATTTTCAAGGGACAGCAAAGATTTTTTCGATGTAAGTAGAATATGATTAATTAACAAGAACAAAACCAAGCGAAGCACCTGCTCCACATGTGGGGAGTGGGGCTGTGTGGCCCTGGGGAATGCTTTCCAAAAATTACTAAAGACTCCTGGGGAAGGGGTCCCTGAAAAGCTAATGCATGAGAGCTTGCTGGTACTCCTGCTCTTTGGGGGATATAACATTTTTTTTTGTAGGGAAAAGTTGTAGTATTTTTCATTCTTCAGAGGGACTTTGTTTCTGTGAAAATCATACTAAGGCAGCTGCAGTCATTACAGAGACATCATAATTTTGCTTGTAAGGTCATCTCTTCTGTCGAAAGTATTTTGTCGCAGAATAGAGATGGCCACTTTCACTGCCAAAAAGCCACTTTAAAAGATTGACAAGAGAGATTAAAGAGGATACAGAAATTTGGAAGACGTTCTTTTAACCTTTTAATGTGGTGCCATCTTGGCAGCAGTGAGTCTGTGGCAGGATTAGTTAGGGACCAAGCATTTCTGGAATTGTGTTCCTTTTTTGTCTCTTTCCATTTGGGGTATCAATTAACAACAATTTCACCAGGGCAGTAAAGCAAGAGAGTAAACAGTAAATAAGCAGCAAGCAAAATTAAAAACAGTAATGAGCTTTATGAATACGGGGGTGTTGTAAGGCTTGAAACGAGTTTATTTTGGAGCTTAGCATGTTCTGGGAAAACATAATGACTTCGTGAATGTATTGTCTCATTTTACACTGCAGAGATTCCATTTATTGGCCCTGGAGGCTGACAAGGAATTGACACCTGTGCCCACATGTTTTCCAAACCTTGGCAGCGACAGGCCCGTTCATTCTGCAGCAGAGTTGCAGTTCCAAGTGTGCTCAAGGCATGGGAGAGCCGCAGACTTTACCCTTGCAAGGAAAAACAAGTGAAGTAGCAGAATGACTGGGGCAGTGGATTTACTAACACGACCCATCTTCATGAAAACCGGTGCTTCTGTGACTCTGCACCACTGGTGCAAACTGCGATTTATGGTAAGTTTGTTTTGGACCGGAATACAGGGCACGGGAGATCTCATCAGAATCGGGAAACCTCAAGATACTTAGTTTCTCTGTCAGTTAAAGCGATTAATAAATTAATATTTATAGTCCCTTTTAGCATGGATCTTAGCTGCAAAATAGCATTTGCATTTTGGGATGGGAAAGCATTTTTGTGTCTCTAAATAACATCCAACAGAGAAAGGTGAAACAGTAAAGATGTGTTCTCTGTTAAATAAGTTTTGTGATTATTCTGAATCATCTAAAACATAGTTCAATGAAAATTTATGCAAGATTAAATGGTTGTGCAATCCCCAGGGTTTGGCAAAGGAGAGATTAGTGTTTTACCTATCAATAAGTTCAGGGTTGATTACTTTAGCAAAATGTCAGTTTTTCCTTAAAACAGCTTTTACATAAGTGAAAATCCTGGTCTCTAATGTCACTTCCATGGTTTCTGTGTGGCTGTATCTATAATAAGGGTAGAATTTCATTAAAGTAAGGCCTGAAGCATACGCAGATGGATTTTATTTTTAAATAGGACTATCTATATAGATTATAAGAGGAAAGTTTTGTGAATATGGTATTTCAGGAGCACTAGGAAGCAATTAGGATCATCCATTTAGTGAATTTTGGTGGTCAGAAAGGCATTAGCTAGGATCAGGTTTTCTCATTCATCATACCCCGTTACTTATGGATAAACAAGGTGATACGGCGTCTTGCTAATTCTCGGATATCATTATATAATATAATTGTGTTCTTGAGAGGCTGTTGAAGGCCATTTCCAATTACCATTGTATATAGGAAACATTGGTTTTAAAACAGTGAGGTTAAGTGTGACACAGCAAACAAAATGCAGTCGGGTCATCTGTGTGTGTGCTGCATTGAGAGAATGGCTATTTCTCTGTGCGCACACGCTGCAGGAGAGAACAATTTTGTGTATTGAAAGCTTGAACTGATCGTGACAGTAAGAAAGGTATTTGGCTTTTTAAGATAGAATTCTAGATGCCAAGATCACTGGGTTCATGCTACTACCCAGATGAGTTTGGGTGCATGCCAGGAAACTAAAAGCAGTTGATAAACCCCAGAAAAGTAGTGAATCAAAAGCTAGAAAGCTTTTGAAAATTTGAAGAAGCTGAGGTATACGGAGGCATGATCATATAGTTCAGAAAAAGAGTTTGATTATTTCACCGAGAGTATTATGTGCCAGCATCTTAATGGTCAAACCCTAAGAGCATTGGACTTTGATTCTAACGAGTGTCCCAGAAGTTTGGATGTTTATATGAACATAATCTCTCTCTAAAGCAATGAGCTTAAAACCCTAACTCTGTGGGGTTTTTATGTGTATCCTTTAATCTCGGCTCTGTGTTGGTGGGATTATTCACGTGAATGTAGTTTTGCAGGCTTGGTCCCAACATTTATACAATGGATTATATTGACGCATTTGTTACATCATTGGTCAAAATGAACTCAGCTGTGTTTATGCATATGTTGCTGTCTAAACTAGAGCTCACTTTCCCATGATACTGGCTAGTAAAGAACATGAATGAAATGATGCACTGTTCTTCTGTACCAAACAAGCAATAGACAAATCTCAGATCCTCTATTCTGCTGCTTTGAACTTCATAGACAAATCTCAGATCCCCTATTCTGCTGCTTTGAACTTCATTCAGGAGTGTAATCTGATACTGAATTATTCTCAATATATTGCTTAAAAGGCAAGATGCCCATGTGCCACTAAGGTGCAAGTTCTAGAAGCACGAAAATTCTTGCTGAACCTTTGAGGGAAAAGAGAATGAAAAGCTTTCTATAAGCTTTATGTGCGTCTTGAATATGTGCTCTTGAACGCTTTCCCTGACCGTTTCCTAACACTCTTCTGTCTCCTTTCTTCTGCTTACATTGCCTGCAAGGTAGTAACATATTCTTTGTTCATCGTATTCCTGATCTTTTCTGTCCCTTCCTTTCTCTAAATTTCGAGTGAGCTCTTACTTGGCATTATAGGTACGTGTATGATTCATTTCAAGAACATTGGTAATCTCAGTGATAACAAAAGGACTATTAGTATGCAATTAGTATGCACATACCTCAGTAACTAATCGAGTTGTAGCTTATGCATTCAGAAATACGGACACTCTTGCAAAATCCATTGATTTCAATCCACATCAGTTGAACTGTTCCCATTTTCAATAATGAGATTTTGAACAGGCTCAATAGGAAAACAGGCATAAGGTACTTGTACAATAGGTGACCTCAGAAAGTGCCTGAAAAAAATGGTTGCACATTGGGAAAGGTAATGGTCATAAATAGCAGTTCAGACCTGTAAACGATGGCAAACACCACCGCAGTCATCACAGCTGGCACACCATTGGCCTTTCATGACTGGGTGCTTCTAATTTATCAGTTGTTCTCTTGCATCGACATCAGTTAAATAGGTACACGCTTTATTAGTACCTACAACAGAAAACGGCATTAAAAGAACATCTTAAAGTTGCAAAGTTAGTAATTCCAAAGTTAGTAAATACCTAATTAAGGTAAGAATTAAGTTAGTAGCCTTAATTCACCTCCCTTGTTTGTACTTAGAGTGATACAACGCTAACTATGTGATCAGAGCATTGTTTGTTTCAGTGGGACCAAACCTCCTTTAGCACATAGAAATAAATATTGTTGGGTGAGAAGTTATTCATTCTTTTTTGCCTTCCTTGGTTAAGGTGTGATCGCAGGCTATATTTACCGTACACTATTCACATTCTGCTTTCAAGACATTAATCCTTCTTTGTGAAGTCTGATTTTCAATATAAGAAGTTGTGGCACACATCCAATTAAATCCAAAGTTTCCACTGCTTTTTTTCCTTGCCCAGCATGTGACACTGCACTCAGACTATCTGCCTATAAATGTGATCAAAAGTAGATGTGTAGCAAAAAGTTTCTGGAACACATAAATTACAGAATTTGTCTGCTAGTCCCGATCCCAATGCTCATTCCCTCTGTTTTACCAGAGTGTTCTCACTGCACTTTATCCCGCCTAATTCCTGCTCCCAGTCTCTGTAGTAATCCAGTTTTAATGTCCTTATTTTCCCCACAGCAGCTTTCCCCACAGTCTGATCTTGGCATTGTTTCCAAACCTTCCAAGAAAAAAGAGAGGATGACTGAGAACATACTGATGTCCACAGTGGCAGGACAAATTGGAACTGGGGAGGATCTGCCTGCATACAAGGAAAAATAAATTCACTAAGAGCGTAATTAAGCTTTAGGACAGAGGTCCAGAGGGGTTGTGTGCTCTCCAGTTTTTGGAGGTTTTCAGGACCCAAGTGGACAAAACCCTGAGAAACTTGATCTGAATTCTGGGTTGACCCTGCTTTGAGCAAAAGATTGGACTAGAGACCTGCCGAGATCCATTCCAACCTGAGTGATAGCACAATTCTGTGAGAGCGTTGCCGGAGCTCTGTACTATAGCTCTGTAAGTCGCTGCTAAGTATTGGAGAATTGTTTTGGTACCTTTTGGAATTTTCTTCTTTTCTTTTTCTTCTCTGGTTTTGGACTTGCCTAATTTAATTTATTGAAGAGGATTGTCCCTCAGACCCTTCTCTTCATTACTTTCCCTCTTTTACAATTCCAGCTCCCCTCCCTGCCTCCTTTTCTTTATACCTTTGCCCTCCAATTTGGGAGCACAAAAGCATTTAAAGAAATGAGTTGCCAGAATTTAGTAACCCTGGAAAAGCATCCTGTATTCTCCTTGTCCTGTTTTTGGAATATGCTGTTTTGGCTGAAACTTTCAGAAAATAGTAATCATCTGGAGGCAAATGCTCGTGAGAGAAAATTGTACCCTGATCTATTGTAGTTAGTTGAGTAAAGGGCAGATGAAAACAGTGTGTTGTAATTAGAAGTATGAACAGATTAATCTCTGATAAAGCTGATTCAGGGATTCGGCTATCATCTAAATCAATAAGAGATTCCTAGCAAAATGAAAGGGAAAATACTTTTAATCATAGGAGTTAAAGACACGTTCTACTAAACTTTCCCTGGAAAAATAGTCTGTGCATGTGTATGAGTACTTCTTTACACTCCTAGATATGCATATACTTACCTGGACAAGCATGAGGGGAAACTTCCTTCCCTGAAAAATTAATGTTTAATTAAGGAAGCAAACATAGTGTTTGAAATAGATATAAATACATTAAACCAGATGTAATGTTTATTGTGAAGACTTTGTTCAATAGTGTCAAGGATTTTTTACTTAGTCTACTAATTTGAAATACATTTTACTAATAATAATTATTAAGAAGAAAGCTGGGATAGCACATTTCTTTATATTATATTTGTAAGAGATTATTTAAACTAGTCATATTTAACAGAATTTAGCTATCAATTTTCAAAAAGTTAAATAAAGTGCAAAGGCATTGAAAACAACATTAAAAAATTATGTATTTTAAGCAATTTTTTTCCAGAATAACATTTCTCAGTATATTAATATGATATGCAATTCAAAATGAATTAATTGAGTTAGGCCCACACATTATTGATTACTATCCATCCTTTGCAACTATTGACAGCATATAGCTTTTTTTGTGTCTCAATTGCATTTACATTTTCTCTATGGCTCAGCATCAGTAGCACTGATATATTTGGTAGTATTACTGTGCTACTCATCTTCGGTAAAACTTCACCTATTTATAAATAGACCAAAACTACCAAGTGATGAAAAAAGTCTTAAGATTTTCTGGAATCGGGATTCGGTTGTTAAATCTGACTTTGAAACCTTATTTCATGGTAAAGAAGTCTGAAGCTGTTGCTGAAGTTTTCATTAGTTTTATAAGGAGAGGATTGTTTTGACACAGACTCTGAAAAACTCAGTAGGTGAGTTGGAGAGCGGGGGAGTCACTGAAAATGTCTTCGCTGAATAAACATGTAAAATTTCATTTGTCACAAACAGGGCTGATAGCAGGCTGTCCCGGGAGAGAGAATGTCAGGAAAAAACTGGTTGTAAAGCTCACCACCAGTGATATGGGTAAAATAACATAATAATGAAAAAAGAGTCAAAATGAGGAGAGGATACACAGCCAAAAGCCATTTTAGTTGTGTGGCCTGGTCTTTGTGCCTTTTGAAAATAAAATGTGCTTCTCTGTTGTCCTCGCTCTAGATCTGGGAGGCATTTCTTCATACGAGCTCTGTATTTAGGCAGCTACCTCATCATTATTCATCTAAGTCATCAAAATTTTAAAAAGGACTAAAAACCCTGATGTGTTATAAATAAAATATGGGAAGGAGGACAATGATAGAATAAGAGTTCGTATATTTGAGGGAATACCCACCAGAAAGCCCTCACATGGTATTTGCAGTGTTTTCTTATTGCTTATGTATCACACACAAAGAATAACATGCAATAAGATCAATAGTTTGATCTGAAATCTTATAGATGTTGTGTGACAGTATATATGCTTAATCTTCATTCAAAATTCAGTCTGTATTTCCTCCACTGTAATTGCTTCTGTACTGTGACTTTCAATACTTGCAAATTAACTCTGTCATAATTACTCTATTTTTTCCCCTTGAATATTTGTATTTTTGCTGTAAATTGTAATTCTGATACTTCCAGTATTGATATTGTGATGTGTCCACTAAGATAGCACAGTATGTGGAGACATGTATATATCTTTTGGGAATAGCTTTCTTTCAACCTCCCCCACTTTTATTGGTATGGCTGATTTCTCTTGGCTCTGAGCCCAGTTTGGTTTAATTTTTGTTTATTCGGTACAGGATTCCAGACTCTGCTTTGAGATGGGCACTGTATAAATTAATAAATAAATTCAATATATGCTAGCTTTTAGTGGGTTTCTTGGCACATCTGTTTTTCAGAGGTTTCTAAATCTTCATGATCTGCATAAGATATCTTTAGTTACATAGGATTAGGGAGAGTATCATATTTTTAACATGTACAGGGTTTCCCATTAAAAAGTCATCATTTACTAACAGTTACAGTGCTCTGGCATATTGGATACTGCAGTATGTCTCAATAGTTGGAATACAGAATAATGGTTCTATTAAAGTCACTACGGGTATCTTAACTATGGTAAATACTTGTGTATTTAATGCTGAAAACTCTTGTTTTGTACTCAATGTTCTTAAGGGTTCTCTACATTTATTTTATAATCTCTGTGTATATAAATACAGACATTGCATCCTGTTGAAAATACTGATGTTCCTTCAGTATTGCAAGAGCTTTCACATGCATAACCGTACGAAACAGTGTTCAACATACGGAGTGTTGCCAGTTGCACTGTTTTGGCATAACCAAAATAGCCGCATAACAAAAATCCAGGGGTGTTTCCCATAAAAGATTTCCAACTGTCATGATTATTTATGTCAGGGTGGCGAAGAGCCATTTAGAAAAATACTCAGCAACCACTGTGGCACCCGATTAATTCATAAATAGCTCAGAAATGAGAAGAGACTCCCTCTGAGACAGCCAGCACTTAGAGAATAATGGTGCAGTTTGGTTCTATAGGAGACCAGGGAGATTTGGAGATGTGCAGAGACGTAAAAGTATTAGAATCACAGAATCATCTAGATTGGAAAGGAACTTTAAGATCATCACATCCAACCATCAACCTAACACTGCCAAAACCACCACTAAACCATGTCGCTCAGTACCACATCTACCTGTCTTCCAAATACCTTCAGGGATGGCGATTCCACCACTTCCCTAGGCAGCCTGTCCCAATGTTAGATAACCCTTTTGGTGAAGAAATTGTTCCTAATATCCATCCTAAACCTCCCCTGGTTCAACTTGAGGTAATTTCCTCTTGTTCTGTCACTTTTTACTTGGGAGAAGATACTGACCCCCAGCTGGCTACAACCTCCTTCCAGGTACTTGTAGAGAGCGAGAAGGTCTCCCCTGACCCTACTTTTCCTCAGGCTAAACAACCCCAGTTCCCTCAGCTGCTCCTCATAACACTTGTTCTATAGGCCCTTCACCAGCTCCGTTGCCCTTCTCTGGACAGGCTTCAGCACCTCAATGTTGTTCTTGTAGTGAGGGGCTCAAAACTGAACACAGTATTCAAGGTGGGGCCTCACCAGTGCCGAGTACAGGGGGACAATCGCTTCCCTAGTCCTGCTCACCACACTATTCCTGATACAAGCCAGGATGTTCTTGGCCTTCTTGGTCACCTGGGCACACTGCTGGCTCATATTCAGCCAACTGTCTACTAATACCCTAAGGTCCTTTTCTGATGGGCAGCTTTCCAGCTGCTCTTCCCCAAGCCTATGTAAAGTTGAGGTCAAAGGAGACGTTTGTGAGGAAAGTGAAAAAAGCTATCTTTGCTGAAGTGTGTGTCTCGGGGATTTCCCTATGCATACAGAAGCCAGCTTCATAAATTGCACTGCTCATAGAGCACCATGTTCTTCCAGTTATCTAATGGAATGAATAAGTTCTATGTATGACTGGGGGGCTGTAATTTTTATTGCAATAGTTGAAGAGAAGGTGGAAAGAAATGGAAGCTGCAGGGAGAAGGTTAGTGTGTTGGTCAATGTGTACAAAATGGACAGTTGGTACTAGTTAGTCACTAAGGTGGGGATATCTCCAATATCTTTTGTAGGAGCTCAAAACACAATGGTACGCTACCGTTCCATCTTCCAGCTCCATATTTTGTAAGGAACCTAATTAGACAGATGATGAACATCTATTGCAGGCAATGTGGTAGGCAGAGGAATACTTGTGAATCCAGCAGGGATTAAAGTCTGACCTGAGCATTGAGTTTATCAGCACTGTTGAGAGTGAGTGCTTCTAGGCATGCCCAAAAGTAAACATTTAGGTACGTAAGGAGCTCTCTATGAAAGAACCATTGATGGCGATGACGTTGACAGTCATAGCCCATAAACTATGGGATTAGGTGCTAACTGAACTGAGATTCCGAAGGATCTGAATTTATATTAGTGCTTGTCTCCTATCTAAGGCTTCTTACAGATTTAACCTTAAGCCTTTAAACAGCTGCTTGCTAGTCTTGAGAAGTCTTTCCAGATGTGCAGTTACTGGGTAATAAAACACAGATATTTCAGCAAAATCTGTGCATCTGGATCTTCAGAAATACATTCACCAGCAGTGTTCTCTAATATCTGTGGTTTCTGAGAGCAAAGTCCTCCAGTGCTCTTGACCTCTGCTGGGGAAAAAAAAAAAAAAAAGGAAAAAGGTTTATTTGCCCATATATGGCCCACATATGATCCACGGAGATGGCAACAAATACATACACACTTTACCTTTCATGCTCCCAATTATGTTTACTCTCTAAATAGGTGGGATTCCTGGATATCTCCCCTTCATCTTTGATATATTTGGAAAATGTTATTGCCTCTAATATGGCAAGCCTAAGACAAGGGAAAATATTACCTGGGCTCTCCCCAGGTTTCTTGGAGAGGGCTATGAACTGGGAACTAGATTTGCTTCACATACATGCAGCCCTAGTGTGAGGTTCTAAGTTGTACAAAGCCCTCCAGCACTGAAGGGCGCAGCTAGGAGCTGTGTGATGGTGCCCCATCTCCCATAATGTCTCATGGTTAAAGGGAATGCTGTAGTGGAAGCAGTGCTGCTATTTTTCTTATATCTTTTTATGACATAAGGAGATGCAAAAAAAAAAAAAAAAA
>VZSF01007961.1:17500-22106 GCA_013398295.1 Chionis minor | reverse complement strand
AAAAAAAAAAAAAAAAAAGAAATGTCTGGGTGTGTTATCAATGTGTTGCCCTCATACTGAATGGCTAGTGTTTCTGAGACAAGACCTTATAAATAACAAAAAAATTGTAAGTGCGTGGAAAATAAGTTCAGAGAACATGGACTTATTACAAAATACAAGTAGTTAAAAAAGGGAGAGAAAGAGAGGGGAAGAAGCAGGTGTCTGGACACACCAACATGTTTTAAAATACAGTGGTGCAATGCACCTTAAAACAAAAACTAACCCCAAACCTCCTTCATCTATGGAGGGAATACATGGAAATATTTCTTTAAAAAGCTATTTGAAATTCAACTGTTTGATAACACCACTACTTAAAGTAACCCAGTACAAGGCCACAGGGATGCTCACAAATAAGCAGCACGATGACAGAAGAAAATAAGAGGGGCAAGAATGGGAGCAGAATTCAAATAGTGTGGGCAGGCAACTCTTTTAGCGGTAGTGTCTCCCATTTCTTTCCTAAACACATCGACACTTTGTTTCTGAGAAAGCAGGAAGGACATACAGGCAAATTGCCAACCAGATGGTGCAATCGAATATGAAGAATGCATTCAGAAGGGCAGTAAAACACAGAATTAAAAATTCCTATCATTTGCTTTCCTAATACAATACAGGACAAAATTCACATGGAAAGAATAAATGCTAACTATATACTCATGCCTTCTAGTCATTTTTGTGGCTTAGCTTCAGAAAAACTTCCACCTTTCAGTTCTCCTGTGGTATCCTCTACACCAAAGTAATTTATTTGTGTTCCAGTTATATGTTTCTTTGCAGATTTTTCAAAACTGCTTTATTGTTGCCTAAACATGTTTCTGGTAAGATGAAAAAATAATTTCACTGCAAGAGAAGGATTATATCCATTTTGAGGACTTTTGTAGCTGCTGCTCTTAAACACTTAGGAAGAAAAGAAAATAGTACTTGCTATCTAGACTTCTACATAATCAATAGATGGAGAAGTTGTCGGTGGAATTAGTAGCAGCCCAAGGAATTATACTATTTTTCATAAGTCAGGTAATCTCCAATTTATTACTGAAACTACATGGTGTGTATGTTTGCATTTTGTCTTTGAATAATTTTATATTATTTTTTTACTTACAATCTATTTTTATTGCTATCATACTTTGGCTTTTTTCAAAACAAGGCCAAGTGTGTAGTGCATATATTGTGCATATCTAGAAATACACATCCCTACCCTACTCCTCTGACTTGCTTTACATTTCAGAAAATAAAGTTTTCTAGTAGGAATAGTTCATAGTTATTTTAATGTAATTTTTGCTTATTAGTAGCATAGTTTTTGTTATGTGATTGGATGTAACAATTTCATATCAATACATAATCAGAACTTGACAAATCGAGTCATAATTAAAGAGAGGAAGCCATATCCTGGCAAAAATGTAGGAGCCAGCCATCTGTCCTGAAGATTGTCAGCCTTTTTGTTTTATATTTTATGTCTGTATCTTAATATTCTATAAATACGTATACATGGAATATCTATCCTTTACCTTTATACTTGTGAATAGCTTCCAAATGGGATTCAGCTGCAGCATATGAGCATTATCTTCACAAGTCTTTGAAAGACATGCTGCCTTCTTTCTCTGCCTGGTCTTAATTGGTCTTTACACGGTGCTGTTTGACAAGCAAGTGCTTGTGGACTACAAATGAATCTGAAAAAAAAGAGGAAGATTGTAATTCATTGAATAAATTATTTTTATTAATTATTAGAGCACTTTGGTTTTATTATTTCATTATTTGGATTATGGAAAGCCATGTTGCCTTTTTTTTCTTTGTCTTGCTGAATTTGGAATCTATTTATTTAGCTTGCAGATAGTTTTTCTTCAGTGCTTGAAATCTGGTGTTGATTGTGAGGAACCAAATGTGATCTTCATTCCTTCCTTCTTGGAAACACCTTCCAATCATAAAGATATTACAGATGATTTTGACATTGATGGGCATAGCGCTGTGTTGTATTCAGATTATTTTCTCTGTAACACGTGTATAGCCATATTTGTCTCCCAGGTGGTTTGAAGAATATTTGAGATCTTACCTGTAATAGCAGGTACCTGCATTTCAGCTGGTAGAACTGCATTACTGACAGAGAGATAAGAAGCTGTGGGCTAAATGTCAGTGGTTTTTGTGAAATTTCCATTGCTTCTGGTGGTTTTGCCTGCTGGTGGGAGAAACTAGAATCCAGAAAAGTTGAAATAGAGATGAAATCCCTCAGTCCTTTGGAGAAGGGATGGACTTATTTTAATTACATCATTTAATTACATCAAGGTTCCCAAAGGTTTTGTCTTTGTCCATGGTAAATAGTTTTAGCCCTGGTTTCTCTAGGTAAGAGTACACTTAACTGTTGTCAAGCTTTTCTGGGAGAGACAAATACTTTTGAGATACTGTTTATTGGCTACAGGAAATGCAGAAAGAACCAGCTGGCAACTCACCTATGGACAAATAGAAGAATTTGATGTCATACTGCATGTGACAAGCACAATAATGTCTCAAAAGCCAAGCTGGACAGGTTGAAAGTCACAAATATCAGGCAGTGTCTTGCAATGGGACCAGAAGTATCCCAGGCATCATGACTTTCTCTCATGTGTTGACTTCATCAGTGTTGGTTGTTGTTATGGGGATCTGACGATGCACTTTGTTAATTAACTGAAGTTGAGCAATTCCCAATTCCATTGACTTCAGTTGAATATGTCAGCTGGCTCTCAACAGTAGTCAGGAAAAAACCTAAGCTGAGTTAGGAGTTACTAGGAAAGAAACAAAAGACAAATTAGAAAATATGACCGTGTCAGTGTAGAGCCCTGGTACACCCTGCTGCTTCAGCACTATGAGTAATTTTCATGCTTCCATTTCAGAGTGGATGTGAAGAGTGACGAAGGTGATCAGACTTATGGAGCCACTTCCATGTGATAAAAGGAATACTACAATCTTCAGCCTGGGGAAGAATCAACTGAGAGAGAATTTTGATAGACATCTACAGGACTGGGAATGACATGTAAAATGTAAGTGGAAAATGACTGTACGCTCTTCACGTGTAAGAACTGAGCATCAAGTGAAACTAAGAGGGCAGTTCAAAACAAATGAAACTTTTTAACTTTTTTTCTTTCCCTCCCCCCCCCCCCCCCCCCACTGAGATATTAAGTTGTGGAACTCCGTTTCAGAGGGTGTTGAGGATGCTGACATTTGACATAGATTCAAAAGCAAACCAAACAAGTTCATGGAAGGAGAATCCATCCAAAGCTATTAAATAAAAAGATGCCAACACTGGATCAGAAAATTCCTGAGCCATAAATGAGTGTAAGCAGCGGAAGCTGGGGAAGTATAAATAAGGTAAGTAGTATTTTTATATACTTTCTTCCTTAGGAACCTGATCTACTACAGCCCTTCTTTTTTAACTTTTTTTTTTAGTTCAATCTAGCTACTACGATACTTAAAATTAAGCATGTGTTCAAGTTCTTTACTGGTTCAATGCTTTTTTTCGTAGCATATCTGTTTAGCCTGTTGTTTCAGGTTCAGGGTCATAGGAAATAAATCACTGTTTAGGAAAGGCAACAAAAGAAGACACAGCTTTTCTTTTTCTGGTGGGCAGTACGCTGCCTTCAGAGTCAATACTGAGTTCACCAGCATGGTGTTAATGGACGGCTTTGCTGGAGCTGTCAGCATTCAGTCAGATAAGACATGACACTGGGATTTTGACCATTTGTGGTCATTAAAGTTCTCGTGTACTTATTATAGGGTAGTGGAAATTAGCCCTGGTGTCCTGGTCTAATTCCAACTTATGTGTCTCCTGCAGTTTGACTTGGATAGGTTCCTTTTTCACCCTTCAGTATGCACTGCTAGATAATGACTATTTTTCTGAAGAGCGGCACTGCAATGACTCCATGCGGTAAAAAGTTCAACACAGATTGTTTCCTGTCTAATACAACAAATACAGTAAACTGTGCAACAATCCTTGAACATAACAGGAATACAAAGTACATGTGAACAGTTGTATATTTTGTAAAGCGCTGGTCATAATTTGCACTGAAGAAGAGTCAGCGCATCTCAGTGAATTTTGATGAAGCCAGCAGAGCTGTACGTGCATGTACATCTGTGCAGAATCTGGTATATTATTGAGTGACTACATGTGACTGATGAGCTGGTGTTCTGAATTTTGCACTGAGATCTTAGTGACGCACAGTTTTTGGAATACACCATGAAATTTGCTTTAATGTGGAAGAAAACATCACATGAGCTGAGATTGTACACTTGTTAAGTTTTTTTCCTTCCCTTTGCATCAAAAGGCTTTGTATGCATCATCAATGTGAGGCAAGTGAGAGAATCATCTGTCTTTGGGGGAATGATTGTCCACATTCTCAGTGAAAGGTCAATGAGTAGTGGGTATTAATTAATCCAGCTGGGCACACAGCATCCCAGGTTTAACAATGTCCAAGCTTTTTATAATGATGATAGATTTTAAGGACTTGCCTTTTAGTAATGGCATCCCATCTGTTTGGGGTTAGAGCTTTTAGCATATCGAGGGTTTTGTTTAAATTCTTCTTTATAAAGTTGGTCTGATTTGTGGGAT
>VZSF01007961.1:0-10000 GCA_013398295.1 Chionis minor | reverse complement strand
TATAATGGGTTAAAAGTATAGGATGATATCTCAAATCACCTTAGGTAGGGCTTTATGACTGCCTCAGGTCTCGTTGTTAATATTCTTACAGCTATTTACCTCCATCAGTAATGAACAGGCTAATGGGTCAGCAAATCTGACGGTATACTGATCTCTGAGGGTGATTTTCACTCAGTCTTCATCTGAAGCTGACTTTCACGTGTGGCCTAAGTGATCCGAGCTTGAATGTAGAAGAGTTGTCCGACACGTAACAAGGTGATCAGAAAATTAGTTGTGTGCTAATTAAACAAAGAATGGATTTTTTTTTATTAATGCAAGTATTATGTGTGCTCCAGCATCCCGCAGAAAAACCAGGCAAAGGAAAAGAAACATGGTGTTGTCATGCTAATGGTTACAGGACAGATTTTCAGCGTAGTCCATCATCCACAGCTGGAACTAGGTTTAAAACAGCAGAGATTCTACCTGTGCTCAGACACTGTTTGTCAAAACACATCCAGATTCCCAGAAGACTTCAGCATTTTGGGTGCTAAGCTTGCGTAGAAATTCAGCTGTAGATGTCACAGTAGGAACAGATGGACATCAAGCGCTTTGGTAAATTCTTCTTATACTTTGGTGAATGCAAGACTTTGACATTTTTACCCTAATTATAGGTACAAAGTAACTAAACATTTGACCAGAAAGCTTTTGAAAACCTTGTCTTAAAATATTTCCCGTTCAGGAGTCATTAGCCAATACAGATTTCAATTTAAATTTTAATTAAGGCTTATTTTTTATGTACAGTATTAGCTTGCAACACTTTTTTTAAAAAAAAAAGATGTTATCATTATAGAATTGACTTATTTGGAAACTTAACATAAGCTTTCAAGCCCACAGAAAATATGGCAATGTGTTTCTGTTTAAAATATGTTTTAAAAAGTAATTTGCTGTAAAATGTTTTAGCAGTACTACTTTAGAAATAATTTTGGATGCTTTAGATAAGAATCTCTCAATCCCTGACCCTAAAATCTAGATATACAAAACCCTATAGGGATACAGTTTCAGTGCTACTCAGTATTTTAGCCATGCAGTTCCCACAAGACCTGATTATCACTTTGAAAACATCTGGGTTGAATAGTGGCAGGAAAAATCCACTCAGTGCTAATGTATGAAATAGCCCTGGTCCAGGATATAACACGGCCATGGAGTGTCTGTTGACTTCAACAGATATTTTGGATAGGGCAAATACTTGGAACATTATAATTTTATCTGTGAATTACTGTTGGGGTAACTTTGCTGGTCATAATACCTCAAAAATTTAATTTTTAAGAAGTGCCTGTCCAGTCAGTCTTGAATTTATTGAGATGATGAGTGAGTTTCTTTCAATGCAGTGCTGTTCTGTGTGCTTTATGTAGATTGCATGGCTGTAATTAAGTCCACGCAAGGGCTGTGCTTTATGCTGTTATTAAACAGAAGAGTGTTAAAATTGATTTAGCAGGCTTTAGAAACAGTTATTCTGGAAAGGTGGTGTGACCAGGAGTCACCTGCTTCTGCAGAAACAGAACATGAATCCAATCTTCTCCCTAGCATTTCTGGATTGATGAAAGAATAATCCCTATGTTTTGTGTGTCTCAGGTGCAGAGTGAGCCTTCCAGGAAATCAGCTGAAGATTTACAAAGAAGAAAGAAAATTAGGCTAACAAACAAACAAACGTATAGAAACCCCAAAATGTGCCGTGTTGGATGTTCCAGGCAAGTGGTGTGAAAAGCTAAGAGGATCTCTCGCTGGAAGTCTGAACTCAAACCCTTCAATTTTCTGACAGCTGGTAGTGCCATAAATACATCTCGTGGTGTATTTGTATATAATGGTCACTGCCCAGAGTGGTGGTCTGTTGGTCCATGAAGATGGATGGGTAAAAAAACCATCAGGGTGAAGGAACAGTGCTATTGTCACACATGAGAGCTCCTTTATTAGGCAACTAGATGAGTTGGGAGGAAGGAGAGGAGGGAATGAGCAGACACGCTCTGGGTCAAGGTCTCATTGCCGAACCTAATGTGAAACCATCTGGTCACATGGGAGTCGTTGGGTGACTTGCTAGAGGGAACAGAAATAAGCTCCCAGTAGCATCTTCCCTGTGACAAGAAGAGAGCACATGGGGATAGCAGAAAGTAGAATGAGAAGGTGCCTAAGGGGAGGATACAAACCCCCACAGTTTCTCATCAATCACAATTTCAAATGGATTTGGACGTGGATTTGACACAGTGAGTTAAAATTTTGGCATCTATCTTACCTGTGGTTATTGCCACTTGCTGTGCATAATGTTGATCCAACTAGTTGGCAGTAGAGAAAATGAAAAGCAGACCTGAAAGAGAACGGAAGAGAGAGAAATGTGTGGGGAGACCTGGAGAGAAATGAATGGAAGAGAGAGAAATGTGTGGGGAGACCTGGAGAGAAATGAATGGAAGAAAGAGAAATATGGAAAAAATGGAGGGAAGCTGGAGAGAAACATGTTCAGAGAAAAGAAAGACTAAAATAGAGACACAGCAATGAAAAAGATACAAAAATGGAGAAAGGTTTCCACCAATAATGCAGTAACCAAGAGTGTCCCTACTTAAGCGAAAGGTAGCAGTGAGTACTGATGGAAATCTGCCTCTCCAGGAACAAGGAGGAATGCTGGGCTATCCTAGCTTGAGCCTTAGGAGGTTCAGCTTAGGGCTTGATCCAGGGCTTATTCTAACGGGTGAAAAGATTCTCTGTTGATGCTGAAGGTCTGTCAGGAAAACACTCCCTCTCTTTCTCTTCTTTACTTCTCCCTACCAACCATCCAAAGGCCTCTATTAGAACTGGGGTTTTCCTGACTTTAATTTTTCTGCACCTTGGGGCTGACTTGGAGGCCCCTCTGCTTTGTGCCATGTGTTGATGAACAATGTGTATGTGAACCACAGGACTAAAAGCATGGGGTCAAAAATACAAGGAAATGATCCTGTTTTATCTGTAGTTCTACAGTTAGTATGTGAAGAGTCTGAGCTCCCAAAGGAAAAAAAAACTTCATTTTTACTTAAAGAGAAAAAGGAGATATTCTCTTGTAGTTAAAATGATTATAGCTGAATGTTGAAGAAAAACACCAAACATTTTGAGACTTGATAACATGCGAATCAGCAACACTGGGAGAAGTGTCTGCAAGATGATTTGAGTTTCAAGGACGTAAATGTACTTCATTGCTCTGATTTAGTCACCCTTGGTCATTCAGGATGTAAGTGGGAACTGATCTCATTTAGGAAATCATTGAGAGAAGATGAGTCTGAGGACTTGATTCTATCTTATCTCGACACACCACAGTTAATAAAGGAAGGCAATTATTATGTTTTCTGGGATGTACCCTCATCTGAGGCATTGTTAATAAACATTAAAGGGCTAGTTCTTCAAAGATGTTTAAGCACCTAGCTCCCATTGATTTCAATAAAATGAGGCATCTAAGTGTCTTTAAAAATGTGACCTTAAGTGTCATCGGGAAAAAGAGAAGCAAAAGATAAGCAGGTTCTAAAAGAATAACAAGGGACTGCAGGCATATGATTCCAATGTGCTCCTGGTTATTACATTTTATATGTACAGAATGTCTGCGCATTATAAACCAACAAAGATACAAACAAATGGTCCCCACCTATACTGCAAAAAGCATCAAATTGCTATCAATTCTCTAGTCATCTCGCAGACATCTTTTACAAAACATGCTGTATGGATTGAGATAAAAAGCAAGAAAACAACAAACCCAACAATATCCCCTCTGCTGCCTTCAGTCTCTCTGACACAGCTCCCCTCCCAGGGCCAGGCTCGCCCCTCCTCTTCCCTTCCCCAATGTACCTTGTGAGCTGGAGGGGTTTGTTCACCCGACTCTGTGTGACAAGTAAACAGTTGGCCACAGCCCTAATTACAGATGCTTTTGTTACTCAAACATATTCTTTCAGTTAGAGGAAAATACCTTGCTCCCAAGATTAGCCTTATCAAGAAGGTACAGTATGTACGCCATAGTCCCAATGTGTTAGATAGATAGATAGATAGACAGGCAGTGGCATACAAATGTTAGGGTTTTTTTTTTTTCCTTTTTGAGGAAAAATCCTGAACTAGAAAATATCATGTTGTGTTGTCACTATCTTGTCAGGTTTGTTGCATTTTAATACAAAACAGAAAGTGAGAGGGAAGGAGGTTGCCTCGCTGTTTATGTTTCTCTCATGGTTAAGCCAACTATGCTGCTTACCTACTTCTTGATAAATATTGCTCAGCTACTTCTCTTTGGGATAAAGAAAATGAAAACAAACCTCCACAGATAACAATAATTCCCAAAGAAGAGATTTTCAAATTTAAAGGCTAAACTAAAATTTGAAATGATTTTCCTAGATTTCCGACCTAGATTCCCTGTCTTACTCTCAGTGCATTTGTCCTTTTAAAGGAACCAATATGTTTGTATAACTGATGTGAAACAAGCTTGACTCCAAAAAGATTTAACTTAATATCTGGCTAAGCATTCAGAGGGTAGTCCATCTGTAGAATGTACATTAAGGACCCTGGCTGGAGCGCAGCTAGTCATGTATGATATCAGGCACACAAATGTGACGTGATGCCCATATACTCTTGAGCATAATTCAAAGTGCCATGAAGCTCTATGGGTAGAGAAGCTATAAACACAGTTGTCACAAATGAGAAAGACTACGGGGTTATGTTCAGACTGAAGAATGAAGAAGCATTAGAACAAGCCATCATGTCTTAATGAAATTGTTAATTAGGATATTATGGAATTCATAGCTAAAGAAAATATCTGTCCCGCAACCTTGTAGCATGCTTTTAATTAACTATTTCTTCACCAAAATCTAAGGCAGACTCAAAAGTGATGCGGACAGCCCTTTGTAAATATACAAATACAATCAAAATGATGTGACTTTTTTTTTACAGTGGATTTTTTAATCTTTTTTTTTCTTTCTAAATAGACCAGCATAGAACACGTGATTATCTACTGCTTATAGGAATAAGTACACATTTAATCTACATAATCATCAGTCTTTTTTTATGTAAAAATGATTAGTAAATAGGGGTTTTAAGCAACTGTTTAGATTAGGCATTGGCATCATAGATTAACTTATTTCTAAAACACTTGATTTTATCACTCTGCCTAATGATTTGTCTCATGATTTATTGGCTAATATGATGAATCATGTTAGATTTATTGTTTATCCTATAAATAGTGCAACAAATCATTAAACAGTGATAAAACCCAGCAGTTCCACAAGAAAGTCTACCTATGTTGTCTTCATGTACAATGCACTTGTGTTGTACAATAATTTGATGTTTCTGTTTTCAGTTTTATGGTATCAGGGGAATAGGCATCCCTGCTTAAATTAAATGGTTTTACAAAATAATAGTGAAGTCATAATCTTATACTCCAGCTATATTTATTTTATACAGAAAAATAAAGCCTAATGTCTGATGCATGGTAAATCTGTGAATTTATTCACACTAATAAATGTAATATTCTTTCTTAGAAACACCTTAAATATAATGGCATTTTTTCATATTTTAGCATGTCAGCTATGTTTTTCTTGCTATGTTTGCGTGCTGCACTTGACAAAAATGTTGCTTGTCTCCTGGTAACTTTAGAGATCTGAGCCCATCTCATTTAGTAGCTTAGCTGAAAGGCTACTGTGGGATATTGGTGAGCTGGACGTATGAAATTTGGCATTCAGATAATGGGAGTAGGTTTTTTTTTTTTCCTTGAGACATAATGGCTTCTCTTGTTGCAGACACAGCTAAGTCTGCCTGTATACATTAGGGATGAAAAGACAGAAAATAGAAGTAATATTCTTGAAAATTCCCTGAGGTCATCAGTGGGTTAGGATAGATGCAGTCATGATGATATTATATTCCCCAGTAGTAGATTTGCAGTATTGTAAATTGAATTATTTGGACTGTAATGGTCAACCTTTAGTGCTAACTGGGCCATTTCCCTTCGTTTGAGCTCAAGGTAGTGCCACACCCTGTCGTCCCTCACCTGTTGCAGAAAAGCTTATCGAGCATTCATTAGATCCGTCGTTTCATACGCAACACCCCCAGCAATACCTGGTAATGTAGGGCATGCTCAGGGCAGCTGAGCAGCACTTTCAAAATCCATTAGATTCTGGAAACACCAATCTTTGGTTGTACAGAGATAAAAAGGGTCATGGGCCAGATGCCATATCTACCTGGACATCCGCATGGTGTCTGAGGCTGTAGTCAGGCACCTTCATTACACATTTTCTTTTCTTCATGTATCACTAGAATTTGGTTTGTTTGAGAGGAAACAAAATAGGATGAGCAAGAAGATTAAATGAAGGATCAAAGAGTAAACCTCTGACAAGCTTTTAATGAGTTCAGCTGTCCTTTGGCCACCATTATATCAGCGGTGTTGGTTACTTGACTTGTTTTGCATAACTAAATTTTAAGGGGTTTAGTTATTGATTACTTGTACCTTTGTCATAGGTACTTCGCATCCTGCGTGCTCAGACTTGCCTCCTATGCCAGGTGCTTGTTCAGCTACTCGTTCCAGTCTTTAAAAGGGCCTGAACACAAATTGGCAGAGTCTGTGCAGCAAGACTCTGCAAATCATCTCCAGTGATCCAGAAAGCTTCATAGCAAGCAGAAGAAGTCCCGCTCCTTGTCATTGTGATTATGGAGATGTGGGAAGCAGGTATCCATGTATGGCATGGCCCAACGAAGTAAATGTGCCTTGTTTGTTAACTAACTGAGCATGTCCCTTCAGTGCCCTGCTAATAATTCCTCCTCCTGCGTTTTTGGAGTGAAACCACCACGGTGCATACAATGCGCTCTGAAGAATAAGGTGTTCTTTCTGTGTTTTGGATGTCTATTTTATTTGTAGAAGAGCACCGAGAACAGCTTACCGGTCTTGGGCAACTGTAGAATTTTAAAAACATGTGGAAATGCTACATGAGTCCTTTCCGTATTGCTCCAATCTATTGCTCCAATTGCTCCCTCTCTGGCCTCTTTGTAACTTTCTGGTAACACACTTTATGAAAAGGAGAAGAAGGAACAACAAATGTGGGCCTTTGAAGGCTGGAAAGGAAAAAAGCTCCTAGCGCTGCTCTTAAGGGAAAACTGGTAACGTTTGTGCGTCAAAGTGGAAAAAATGAAGTCAGTTGAAGTGTAGGTAGTAAATCAGATGGCGATTTAGGATGGTGACTTTGGTGTGTCCAATTATTAAATCCAGGAAGACGGTCTTAATGACAGAAGCTAGCAAAGAAAATGTGCTTTTGTGTACATGTGTTACTCCATGTGCACATGAGTATTGTGACTTTGTCCTTTGGTGTAGTGCTCTTCCTTGGACTAATGCACCCTATTTCATGTTAGCAGAGAAAGTAAAGCTATAGGTCTTTTAAGCCTCCAGTGTATTCCCAGGCAGTGCTAACACTAATTTTCCTCCAGACAAGCCTTTGTGTCCGCAGTGTGCTTCCAGAGAAAGTCTTGATATCCTTAGAGGAATCTCTTGGGAGAGTTTCCTGGAATTGCTCTAGGTCTGGAGATAGAGCTATGGAAGAGTAGGAAAACAGAGTGAAAATGCTGGATTCAAGGAAAATGGACTTTACAGGAATAAGAGTTATCATTTAACACAGAAGGAGGAAGTGGTTTCTTATACTGGACTAAACAGCTAGAAGGACCCTACTTTATAAATGCTGACATTGAGTTATCTCAAACCAGGGTAAAGGTTATTGCATTTAAGGTTTAAAACCTAGGAAATTCATGTTCCTAGGGTGGTTGTGTAAATCTGAGACTTTTTTAATATCACTGTGTAAATAAATCTTTTCAGAAAAATAAAATTATATTGCTTTGAGTCATTTGCCATAAACCCTTTTAATTTGATTTTGATTGATAGCTATATAGCTATCAGATAGCATTAGAACTTTCTGAAAAACTTTTAAGGTAAGTAATTACTCCCTTTGGGTAATGCAAAGTTTTCGAACTTGCAAGGATGTGTTACTCTTGTATAAAATATAACTTGAAAATATTTTTATATCATAATTACATTTTGCTTTTATCTTTCATAGCATTTGTTCATCTTCCAATGCTGTACTTTCAAACTCTGCAATGTGACTGATGCAGTAAGTGCAGTTAATTTTAATTCTGAGTTTTTGGGACTGGATTTGTCAATCAATACTGTTCACCAGAGTAATTCAGCAACTGTCTCTAATTTCTTAGCTTTTTTTTTTCCCCTCTTTCTTCATCTTTTACTTAATAATTTAAAAGTGAAGGTTCTCTAACAGCTACCTGTCAATTTGAACTTTGGTGTTTGTAAATTGAAAGATGAGTGCCTGTTGTTTGCATACCACATGAACACAGCCCTAGCTTGGCAACAGTGTTTGTCACTAGACTGCCATTATTAAGTCTTTGCTCTTACCCCCATTCAATAGGCA
Source organism: Chionis minor (assembly GCA_013398295.1). Lineage (NCBI taxonomy): Eukaryota > Metazoa > Chordata > Aves > Charadriiformes > Chionidae > Chionis > Chionis minor. The sequence goes on along the minus strand of VZSF01007961.1, from coordinate 1,571 downwards.
GCCGAGATGCCAAAAAACAGACCAAGCTGCATCTTCAAGAAATAAAAGCATACAGGGAGCACGGGTAACCAGCAGTGCATGCTCCAAACCAGGCAGATCAAATTAATTCCGTGGAGAGAACTGGATTATATAAACACATTACATACGCCAGATATCAATGTAGGACATTATTCTCCCTTATTCACAGGAGATTCTGCTGGTGTCAATAAGAGGTTTACAGAAAGATGTAAAGTGTCATCACCAAGTAGTAACTAATGTTTTAGTTAGCACCATTATTATTTCATATACAGCATTACCTGATGGGAAAAAGCCATTAACTTCAAAACCACAGTTGTGTGCACTGTGTTTCTCCTTGTTTGTTGTCCTTTCAACTTCCCTATCAGCTTTTAACATCAATCAACAAATTCATCCTTTTCCGGATGAATAATGTTTCCCCGCTGACTGGCATATCTGTCTGGAGAGCAAGGAGTGTATCAAAGCTTATCCCGTGGCACCTCCGTTATCTAGGGCACAGATCTCAGATATTCAGGGGAAACATCTAGAACAGGTAAATTAAAATGATACCACAATTAACCTAAATTTTCCTAGTTCTTTTACTTGTGTATAACCCTATCAGTTATGTCCTAGAACAGGAACTCAAGATTTCTAATACTCAGCTACTACGTCCTGCGGCCCTTCCAGACCTCAGCCTCCCCTGTCTTGCACGTGCAGCAGATCCGTGTGTTAGGCCTGTAACTCAGAAAGATGATCCCTTTTTTCTGTACAGCCAAAATTATGGACTTGCCATCTCAGTGAAGATAATAAGAACTGACTGGCCTAAATTGGATGCGTATTCTTGGTGCTTTTTTGGCAACATCGTTTCCGTCCCTCAGAAACAACCCACATTCCATTCCTCATTACTCAACATCAGCGTCAGGGTAGATGTGTCCCAAATGCAGTGGCTTCCCAAACTTCTACAGCAATGCAGTGATGAACACTGCTGATAATGTCAGCTGTCTGGAAACTGTCTCTTCCCAACAGTTCCCCTGCCCTGGTCCCACAGTAGGTGGCTGGATGCATCCCTGTTTCTTCTGGCAGATGGAAGCTTTTGCTTGCATGCAAACCCTGCTCCTTGTGCAGCTTGGCTGAAAGCATTCCTTGGAAATAAGACAAGGCTGTTTTCCTCCATCAGGCTTGAAAATACCGTTGCAACGTGGCATCACTGAGGTTCCTGCAGCACCTTTTTCCAGTAGCTTGCTAGAAGTCCCCATGTGTACACAGTAGCCTTCTGTTGGCCGCTGGCATGACAACCATAGCTATACTTCTCCATCTTCTAGGAACCTTCCAAACATAGCTCCCTCCCTGCCTCAGGTTCCAGTAGAGTTTTTTGTTGTCTATAAAGATAAGTCTGAAAGACTGTTCTCTGAAGCGTTGTTTAGATTGTAAAACATCCTGTGAACACCAGATGACTTGCAGTCGGGGATGCAGCCTGGGACCCAGCGGGTCCCAGGTCGGTAGGACCCAGTCCCACCATTCCTCCATGTGATACCCAGAATGGTACTTTTATTATGTTCATGCTTGGTCTGAGCTCT
>VZSF01007960.1:0-14356 GCA_013398295.1 Chionis minor | reverse complement strand
GACCTCCCAGCCCGCAAGGCCGAGCTCCCCCTCACGCCTTCTTGATGTCGGCATCGGTGGCGCCGCGGCCCAGCTCCAGCACGGCGTAGTAATCCTGCCCCATGGCGGCCCGTTGCTATGGACACGGCGGCGGGGCGGTACTTCCGGTCTGCGCCGCGCGGGGCACCATGGGACGCGTATTTGTCCCTACCCACTTCCGGTCTGGGGCCTGCTCCCCCCTGACCAGGCCCCTCCTGCTGTTGTATTTCATTTTTTGTTTTAATCTTTTTTAAGTTTTCTTGGAAGTTTTCTTTCACACACTGGTGTTATCAAATCAGGCGCTTTATACCAATCCGTGCTGCAATAACAGTCACCTTCATCGCTCCGCCACAATTTATTTTTATTTCCCCCCCTCCCTTAGAAACAGCATTTTTTTTTTTCTCCCCCCCAGTGGAAAAAAAAATTAAAAATAACAAATCACTGCAACACAAGATGCTCTCTGACGCCTCAGAGCCGCTCTCCTCAAAAACGATCAAAGTTGCATCATCGTAAGAAATACTACCTGTCACCACAAACACCTCTGTAGGTGTCACCTCTGAGCCTGGTCATCCCAACAGCCTCAGAAAACTGCTATATACATGTCTCGAACACGCTGTACAGGAAAATAAGCTTGGAAGAGCTATTTTTGACACACCTCTCCACCAATCCAAACACTTAAAGGTCGGAAAGTTGGTATCTCCTTACTATCCCGTCTCGGCAGCACGTGTAAATCTGCTTCTCCCAAGAAGCTACCTGGAAAAAGAGGAACGGTGGGGAAAGAGCAGTGTTTAAGCACAGTAACAACCCCAACTAACGGTTAAAAAGTGAAATTCACAGAGATCAGCTTTCCCTTTGGACTTTCACAGAGGGAAGAGGAGGCGAGCGTCCCCCAAAACAGCATTAGGGTTTGCAGGGCAGCCCGAGGTTTCAACAGGAGCAGGCTAAGTGCTCAGATCTGAAAAAAAAAGACTTTTCTCGCCATTTTCTCACTTTTTGCCCACGCCCATGAGTTGTGCAGCTCAAATCTCAGCCTCCACGCGAGGCTGTGTGCTGGCTAGGAGAGGGGGAAGCGGACCGCAGAGGGCTAAAAACGAGGGCTAATTTCCACCTTTCCACCCACGCTCCCAAGGTGAGAGCCCAGGAAAGCCAGGGCACCCTCCCCGATCTGCGCCAGCGCAGCAGGGTGTCTGCAAAACACAACAGCAAGACCCACTTGCTGGTCTGGAGTCACCAGGTGACAAGAGATGAGGCGCAGCCGTGCACTGCTTTTACCCCCACAATCCTCCAAGCACAATTAATTCACCTTTTTTTTTTTTTTTTTTAATAGAAACACAGTTCTACCAGAGCTACTTCCACTGCTTCAGTTTTGCTCCTGCACGACAGAGATAATGCCAGGGTATATCACAGTGGATTTGTTTATGCAAAATATTAAGATTATTCAGGTAGGAAAAAAAATAAGTTTAAAAGCCAACTGCGTGAAGGAATCCGTTGTGCGGGCTGCCAAATCCCGAGACAAAGGCAGCTGCCTGCTACCTGCCATCACCTTTCCCTACACCCTTCATCTCGGGTGATGCACCGTATTCCTTACCTTATACACAGGGTCGCAGTCAGCTTCTGTGAGGTCGAGGACATAATCAAGGTCTTGCTGAACAATAAAGCAGGTTCCATCACCTACACGAGCAGAAGAGACACCAAGCAAGGAACGAACATCAGCCAATTAGTGAAATAAGCCATGCTCTTAAATTACAAACAGCACTAACAGGCCCATCAGAAACAGCTGATCACAGGCACACAGAGGCCCCAGGAAGAGGGAAGAGTGCTGCGAGGATGCCAGAGAGATTGGAAAAGGCTCTAATCACTGAGAGGCAACTTACAGGCTCTATTTTGGAGGAACACAGCGGGAGGGGAAGAAAAATGACAAGGCAAAAAGCAATGGTGTAAATACAGCTCCTACTACATCTGTTTGCCATGAACATTCTGCCCAACCAGCACTTATATGTAAGAGGGCATTACCCAAAGAGCACAAAACAATTCCTCCTGGCATAACACCACACTCGAGTTACCTTGGCTAGCAATAAATCCATCTCGGTACGGGAGGAGCGAAAGCACTGGTGCTCCTGATCTATGGATGACCTGGATTGGAGTGCTAGAAAAAGGAGCGGAAACAAGGGATGAGTATTACGGTCTATAGTCAACAGCCCATTCCAAGGTGTGAACACGGAAAGAAGAATGTGAGCTCGTGGTTAAAAGATACACAAGGAGGACATACAGGACATGGGGACTCAATCAGCGGTTAGCAATGAGCCTCTGTCCTCTAGAAGCAGATGGAAGTCAGCACCAGTTTTCCTGCAGATGTTGCCAAAGGATGGAAATGGGAGCAGCTAGCAGGTGAACATAAGCATACCTCCATGGATTACAGACAGGGATTGTCCTTGCCAAGGCGCAGACAAAAAGCTTGGAGCTCACCCAGCACGGAAGACTCTTCAGACTTCGGTGCCAGCCCCTCCAGCCCCACCCAAAAGCACCATCTGGATGCCGCCCTGCTCAAAGCTCACCTTTGGCACTAACAAAAACCAACTTAGAGCTGCTCCTGCCCTCAGTGACAGCTCAGCTCCAGTCCTGTGCCGAAACACAGACCAGGGTATATGTTCAGATCCTACAAAGACACTTCAGTCTCACCGGTGAAGGACAGGAAGGGGCTGTGTTTTGGTGGCAGAAACACTGCTATGAAGAAGCTTTCTGCTAAATCCATCTACATGTATATGTACATAGATTATATACAATCACACAGATACTCTATACAACATAATACGCACAGTACATGAACAAAATTACATATATACATGCACATAAAAAGCAATAATCTGCAAGGTAAGGCTATGCCAAGAGCACTCCTGGTCACATCAAGACCGAAAAGCTTTTCAGTAACTAAAGAACCTGCACAGAGCCTATAGTCTTTTAGGAGGCACTTCCCAGAGAACGTCCCATGAGATCACCGAGCCGAGCAGAACAATCCTCCCCAGCGCTCCCCAAGAGAAAGAAAATGGCTGCAAGATGCTCAGAAGCTCACACTGCCATGGCTTGGGCTGTATCCACCCTTTAGAAAGTGCATTATCTGCCAGCACCCTCAATCTGGCTCTCTTTCCCAGCCCAAAAAAACCCACAGTTGCTGTTTAAATACTTGCGGGCCCAGGAACGCACTCACTTTGTGTTTCTCACATCCAGCTGATATATGTTTCCATCCTGAGTTCCTGCCAGGATATAGGTACTCGAGAGGAATGTGCAGCAGTTGAACGCATCGGATCCGACAAAGAGGAATACCTGAGAACACAGGAACAAGTGCAAGCATCAGACACTCACGGATGAGTACACGGGACAACCAGCAGAAGAAGCAATAGTTTATTTATAAGTCAGTAAAGTCACTTCCATGAGTTATGGCATAAACTGGCAAACCCAGAGCTAGGTTAATAACCCCTCAGCTCTGCTCTGAGACCTGGAGGAGAGCAGCACTCCAGGATCATCCCCAAGAGCAAGAAATCTGGCAAGGGCAGCAGGAGACCTGCATGGTTGAGCAGGGAGCTCCTGAAAATGCCCAAGTGGAAGAAGGAAGTTTACAGTATGTGGAAGATGATGCTCAGGGGGCTGGAACATCTTTCCCATGAGGAAAGGCTGAGGGAGTTGGGGCTCTTGAGCCTGGAGAAGAGCAGGCTGAGGGGGGTCTCATCAATGCTCCGAAATCCTTCAAGGGAGGGGGCCGGGAGGAGGGGGCCAGGCTTTTTCCAGCGGTGCCCAGGGACAGGACAAGAGGTGACGGGCACAAACTGGAACAGGGGAAGTTCCGTCTGGACACGAGGAGGAACTTCTTGCCTGTGAGGGTGGCAGAGCCCTGGCAGAGGCTGCCCAGAGAGGTGGGGGAGTCTGCGACCCTGGAGACATTCCCAACCCGCCTGGACGCCATCCTGTGCCCCCTGCTGTAGGTGGACCTGCTCTGGCAGGGGGTTGGACCAGATGATCTCCAGAGATCTGCCAACCCCGAACATTCTATGATTCTATGATCAGGCTTGCCAAGTCAGCAGAAACACTGCTATCAGTGATGCTCCGGGGTCTCCTTTGGAAAAAGGATGGGCCACACAGTGGCAGACAAACCAATGCTGATCTGGGACTGATCTTCAAACACCCATGGAGCAGCAAGATCAGATCCGTGTGGCAGGTTGGCAAAGGCCACTCCTTCCTCCGGGGCCACAATCATTGTTACAGAGGCCGTGAGCTTTTTCCACGCGAGCCCTTGCCACCTCACTCACCAGCCTCGGTGAGCATTATCTGTTCCACCAAATTTCACTCGCCACAAGCAGTTCTATCTGCTAGGTCATCAGGAGCTCCTGTCCTGCAGCCTAGGGTGGTCCCGACAAGAACTTCAGCACCGAGATCTACCAACTCCATCTCCCTTTGCCAAGAGGAGGGAGATGGACTGGTGACCACCTGAGGTTCCCTTCACACACTACCTAAAACACCATCCAGAATAATCAGCAACTTCACACTTTGGCTGAATGAGGCAGCCTGCAGTTCCTGCATTCATGAGGACATCTACTGGCCACCGCTTAAATAGTCTTCCCCATACCTGGGTCAAATTGGTGAGCAATTCTTACTCCTCAAACCCCCACATCCAAATCTGGCCAGTAGGAAGGAGAGAAAGCATCACTTTATTGTACCAGGTTTTAGTCTCTCCTCCACAGAATACCCACGAGGGAGAATATTGCAGTGTAGGACCCCGGCCAAAGGCATACGGATCAGCCCTCCCCTGCCTCCAGCCTGGTTCTGCCCCTTTCTGTGCCACGTGGTGAATTTCACCAGGGGAACAGGACAGGATTATCACTAACCAGTTGTTCACCCATCTAGGTTAGTTTTAACCTGGCTCAATTCCTCAACCCGGTGCTCTGCACAGCCACGTGAATGGCAGCTTACAAGCCCAGGAGCTGCAGCAGCAGCGAGGGAAATGAAGGGACTGATGCCTCGGAGACAATTTTATAGCAGCACCTCAGAGCACGCTTTCAGCTAAGTACTTCCAATAGTCTCTGACTCCTTACCGGCTGCCTGCTCTGTAGTCCCACTCCTTGAAGCTTCTTGTCTTCTCGAGCCAGCAGCAGGATTTTCCCTTCTGTCCCAACTTCACGTTCACCTGACAAAAGGACAACAGTTAATTCCAGCGGTGGATATGCGACGAGTCTCGACGGTACCAAAACTTGACAGCTTGGGTCACCCCTGCTGAACCTGTAACAGCGTTCCTCCATACCCTAGAGACACCAGATGCAGCAAGGCAGCTCAGGAATCGAAGAGATCCCAGTCTGAAACTGCTTGATAAGGCTCAATTCCTGCCCAGGACTGGAGTGCTCCATTCTGGTGACCCTAGTTCCCTTCCCGAGGTGGTACAAGGGCACACACCAGCATGCCACACACTCAGGATTATTGGTGACAAACTTAAGCAGTTTGGGACAGGGGACTGAAGGTGAATTTTAAGAGAAAGATCCTTACTAGGAACTTTTTCAGGTGTGCCCAGGTTCAGGGAGTTGTCAGCAGTGCCCACGGCAATGCCGTTGACGGGAGAGCCGCAGTCAGCGATGACACCCAGACAGGCAGATTTTCCACAGTCCCAGAGGCGGGCAGTGCCATCTCGAGAGCAGGAAAGGACATTTCTTCCCCGCTCCACAATGGCAGTGTCCAAAATACCTGCATCAAAGCAAAGGCCGTCTTCAGACAGACCACACGGAAGGCAGACAGACAAAGCATCTCATTTCCTAAGGCAAACTCTACTACAAGCCCCAAGCCACTGTCCCCACAGTGCCACCGGTCACACACAGCCAGTTACGTGGGGTGCAAGGTGGGGCAGGGATGCACGGCATCTAGAAAGAGGTGTATGTGGAAGGCAGCAGCCCCCAGCAAAACATAAAAGAGCAGGAGCCACCGCTGGGCACAAAGGCAAGATATTACCAACAAAATGATCGGCAACGCCTCGCCTCAGAGTGAGCTGACACCGCAGCTGAGTTTCTAACTCCAAAATTAACCTCTAGCTTTGGCAAAAAAGTCTGGCCCAGCACCCTTAAAACAGCTCTGGATAATCCCCAAAGTTGTGTGGGGCAAGCAGCATTCACATTATCCAGCTCCAGCAACATCAAAGAAGAGGTATTTGCAGGTGCTAACGGCCCCAAAATACTTTATTTCACCGGGGGATGTTGAGCCTAGACCTGTAAAATGACGCAGCAGGTTTTTGGGAGGGAACAGTCAGATGGTTAGAAGACTTAATTGATGCTTTCCCTACAGAAGCAGTCATTAAACACGGCAGGCTCAAATGGCAGGACTAGCCAAGCAAACTGACTGCAGCAGTTTGGGCTGGAGTTAAAAGCAGCGGAAAAAAGTCAACTTCAGAACCATCAGGAGCCAGCCAGCAGCATCCTGACCAACGCTCTGTTACACCGCCTGCCACGTTTTGTTTACGGGACATTTTCGGCAAAGCACTTTGAATCTGCACAAATAGATCACATGAGAACAATGGTGGCAGGTTCATTACAAGTTTTCGAGTTAATCAAGTTCTGGGCAACCAGCCACAGGGTTTATTAACCTTCTCAATAAAGCCCTGCACCTTGTGAGACAGGGAAAACAAGAGCCTGTACAGAGCAGTTAGTTGCTCAAGGGGGAGATAATTTGGGAGAGGGTTTTGGGCACCTGATGACACATCCACAACTCACTTGGATGTGCTCACAATCGCCCAAGCGTTCCAAGTTGTTATCCCTTAGGAAGGAACCACCTGCAAGGATAAGACAGCGCCACTGGCCACTGTGCTGCGGGCCGGGTGTAAACAGGAGTAAAATGGGAGCCTGCTTAAGCATTACATATAAATCCACCCTGCTTCTGAACAAGGGCTTCTGAAAAATGAAATCTTATTCCCAGAGATTAACAGAGGCTCTGTCCAGAAATTTGCTTCGATCACAACTCTCAGGAACTTTCAGAAGCTTTCTCTTCTGGAAAGCTGCCTGGCAGAAAAGGACCTGGGGGTCCTGGTGGACAGTCAGCTGAACATGAGCCAGCGTGTGCCCAGGTGGCCAAGAAGGCCAATGGCATCTTGGCCTGGATCAGGAATGGTGTGGCCAGCAGGAGCAGGGCAGTGATGGTGCCCCCGTGCTCAGCACTGGTGAGGCCGCAGCGCGAGTGCTGGGTTCAGTTTTGGGTGTCACAGCACAGGAGAGACATTGAGGTGCTGGAGCGTGTCCAGAGAAGGGCAACGGAGCTGGGGAGGGGTCTGGAGAACAAGTCTCCTGAGGAGCGGCTGAGGGAGTTGGGATTGTTCAGCCTGGAGAAGGTTAAGGGGAGACCTTCTCACTCTCTCCAACTCCCTGAAAGGAGGTTAGAGCCAGGTGGGGTCAATCTCTTCTCCCAAGGAACAAGCAACAGGACAAGAGGAAATGGCCTCAAGTTGTGCCAGGGGAGGTTTAGGTTGGATATTGGGAAAAACTTCTTTACGGAAAGGGTTATCAGGCATTGGAAGAGGCTGCCCAGGGAGGTGGTGGAATCGCCGTCCCTGGAGGTATTTCAAAGCTGGGCAGACGTGGTGCTGAGGGACATGGGTTAGGGGTGGTTTTGGCATAGGTTTATGGTTGGACTCGATGATCTTGAAGGTCTCTTCCAACCCAAGTGATTCTATGAACCTTTCTGGGTAGCTCAATTTCCATCCCTTGCAGTTCTTCTCTGGAACTAAGCGTCAACTGGAGAGTTTGGAGTGTGGACCCTGAACACCAGAAACTGCGTTCAACCCGCCACGTTAAGGTGGCCAGTGCATCTTCTACATGAGCACACACAGAAAGTGACGAATTTACTCTCATTTTCGGCAGCAGAACCACCAGCAGGGGCAGAGCTGAACATGTGTCCTCAGTGCAAGGGTGAACAAGCTTATTCCAGTCCTTCTTAAGAAATAATCACTTAAGTATCCTTGCAGTTGCTCTTGCTGTGCCTTACTTTCAACAGCACACATCCCTGAGGCAGATAACTGCCTGCCTCAGTTCTGCAAGTCCATAATAAACTGCTATATGCTTTTCTGGGCGAGGAAAAGAAAACAAAAAACCAAACCCAAAACCAAAGAAGAGGCTGTGGAGCAACTGAAGGTGAGCAGGATGAGTGCAGGCAGCAAAGCTGCTGAGTGCAGGTCACAGCTCCGGAGAGCTGAGACTGCCCTGGAGGAGCAGAATGCCTTTTGCCTCCACCTCTGGCACTCACAACAGGCTAGTGGACTGCATCCTCCCTCTTTTTACCTTAAGAAAACACAGGTCAGGCAGAGAAACAGCTTCATCTGTCTAATAAAGCTACCCCCAATCTTCTTATTCAAATTCTGGGAGCTTGAAAAAAAGATAATCCGGCCCCAAAATAACACACGCACAGCACAAAGTACAGCAGGCTGGTGAGCAAACGTTAGCCCTCAGGTGCAAGGCAATTATACACATGGCAGATCAAGCATTTTAAAGGCAAAGTACTCTGTACCTCCTTTGTGACCTTTAAATGTTACTACGCAGCTGGCATCTTCTGCTGACCAGATCTTTAGCTGGGCATCCATTCCCCCACTCAGAACCACGAGGCCCGATGGGAAAAACCTGCAACAATTCACATCATACACATGGCCTTCCAAAAGTCTCTGGAAAAACAAAGAACTACGTGCTAGTTCCATTGTTATGACCCTTACGCCGAGCAATATTTGAGCTATGACACTGGGGAAACTTGGTGTTCCTGCGTGGGCAGAGGATTAAGCTCAAATCCTCTGGGTTTGCACTCCCGCAATGGACTCGTCTGAATTTGAGAGAGTCAAAGAGCTAGCAGGCACACTTTGGGCCTCCCTCTGCCATTTCAGTAGCGAATTACATAGCAAAGGATACTACATTTGTTTCTAATAACAGGTTAAATGTCTTTATCCTCTGCCAAACAAGCAGTTGACAAGTCAAGCTCCACAAGAAACACCTTAATTGGGAAAGTAGCTAGCCACAATATGGTTAATCAGAGGCAAGAGTCTTTTTTTCCTCATCTCTACCGCAGAACAAATCCAGTGCTTGCACCACGCAGATTAGGAGCTGTCAGTTACCTTCTGCACCATCATTCCTAAGTACCCATTCCCATTTTCACCCTGGGACCCCTCTCCGGATTGCCGAGCATCATTTCCCTTGGGAGAAATCATGCTTTCCAACAGGCTTGACTTAAAACCTCTAAGATGTCAAATCTCAATTAGCTTTTCAACCGAAAGCCAGATTCTTGCCTGCCCTAGACCACAGCGTGCAGATAGCCTGACCCAAGTCATGGCCGAACGACTTCAGTAATGTCACAAACAACACACGACACAGCCAGACGCTCTTACTCTTATTTCTCCATTCGCAGCCTGCCAGATTTTCATGGTCCCATCTGTGCTGGTAGACACGCCAAGCCCTCCACCGCTGGAAATATCGAGGCAGGTAATCTGCAGGAGGGGAGAAAAACACCAAACATTAGCTTTATGTTACCCCGCATAGAGGTATTTCTGCTCAAGAGCCTAACTCTGTACTGGGGGACACCTGTTAAGTACATCATTCAGCACTATTATGTCCCCAAAACATACTGGTGGACTCACTTAAAACACCCAAAAGAGCTTCCCTACTCCTAGCTAAACCGTTTTACCCTGATGATATCCTAACAAGGACTTCACAGGCTTTCTCGCCTCACTCTCTCAATATGTTTTATGAGATATTAATTAAGCCCTTAAGAAGTCAAAAGACAAATGGATCCCAAAGAGCTGGCTTTTTCTAGAGGGCCAGAGCAGCATAAGAAGAAATTCTCCTCAATTTATCTGTTTACACAGATTGCTGCATTCTTCCTTCAAGAGCGAGCTGCTGATCCTGCCTGACCCGCAGCCAGGGCTCAGACGAGTTGGGTGACTGGAACCTGGCACAAAACACCTTGGATTTCTTGCAACCGCCACCAAATTTAACAGAAAAATTGTTCTTCTCTGCCTGTGACTCTGCAGAGATCTGCAAAGCAGGGAGAAAAAGAAATGCTGAGTCAGAAGCCTGCACAGACAGCAGTTGTACTTCAGGTTTACCCCAGGTGATGCAGAAATCTGGATTTTTCTAGCAATCCCTGTACACAGGTAAGAAATTCAGCCAAGCTGTTCCACGCCAGCCCGAGATAACCAGCCAGCTGGAGAGCGCCCTGACTCACAAGCCCGCAAGACATTATTTGAGATATTTACGAAGCCGACAGCAAAGTCTTCTCAAACACTGCCTCAAAACAAGTTCCTTATGCAGGCAGGCTAACTCCTCACACAGTCTGCCACGCTAAGGTATTAACAACCGCCTGCATTGCATTGCACAACCACGGGGAGAAGTGAGTATTTTTGAAGACAGCAGATGTGGAGCTTATACTCTTGTAAAAGGGCAGCCTCTCCCATGATGCCAGGCTGTACTGCTGCCGTCTGCGAAACGCGGATGTATTTTAGTTGCGCATGAAATAAGGTAACAGGTACTCCAGCCTTGAAAGAAACAATTACATCTGCCAAGGGACAGAGATAATTCCAATATTGACTGCAGCACCACTAAACAGGCTGAAAAAACCCCCAATTATATGGATTTTGTTAGAGCAAAGGGTAAAACTAGCCTGCAAAAAACAATAAAACTATCACAACTACGTAGCGGAATAGCTGCCTTGTCTTGCAAGATTTGAATACTGGAGTCACGCTGTATTACCTCTAAAAGCTTCCTCACAATTGCACTTGCATCCTGTGCATTGAAGAAAATACTACAGTGGTAAAATCCACTGACAGACATGAGAAATGCAGATCCACCATGAGAAATGCACATTGCAGCTCCGCTGCCATTCCAACCCCTCAGCACCACGACGAAGGGCAGGTTTCTGGTGTTAACTTGCATGGTCTGTAACGGATGAGGCTGCTCATCTTCACCCCAGGCTGCAGATTAAACGTTTTTTGAACAACTAACTATTCTCAAACAGGACTGGGCTTTGTTGATCCTCTTGCAGGTGCTAAGCCTTAGCTAGCAGCCAGCCTGAAGAGACAGTCCGATTTCACAGAGTCAGAGAACGTTAGGGGCTGGAAGGGACGTCTGGAGACCATCTAGTCCAACCCCCTGCCAGATCAGGGCCACCTACAGCAGGGGGCACAGGATGGCGTCCAGGTGGGTTGGGAATGTCTCCAGAGTCACAGACTCCACCACCTCTCTGGGCAGCCTCTGCCAGGGCTCTGCCACCCTCACAGGCAACAAGTTCCTCCTCGTGCCCAGACAGAACTTCCCCTGTTCCAGTTTGTGCCCGTCACCTCTTGTCCTGTCCCTGGGCACCGCTGGAAAAAGCCTGGCCCCCTCCTCCCGGCCCCCTCCCTTGAAGGATTTAGGAGCATTGATGAGACCCCCCTCAGCCTGCTCTTCTCCAGGCTCAAGAGCCCCAACTCCCTCAGCCTTTCCTCATGGGAAAGATGTTCCAGCCCCTGAGCATCCCCGTGGCCCTTTGCCGTCCCCTCTCCAGCAGTTCCCTGTCCCTCTTAAAGCTGGGGAGCCCAGCCCTGGACACAGGACTCCAGACGCAGCCTCACCATGTTCACAGGGAAACCCAAAGACATGAGTAGATTGAGAGACTTTGCCAAGAAAGATGGCAGCTAGAGGCCTGAGATTTAAGGATGATACCCTCAGGCATCAATGCAGGTACATAACAGACCTGCATCAGCCTCCAGCTGCTTCCAGATGTTAAGGAGGACGTCCTATGGCTGCACGTGCATCAGCCAGGGCTTGTGGAGACATGCTATGTCCTAAGTTCTCCTACCCAAGCAAGATTCGGAACAAACCGCTCTCCTGAAAAACTCCCAACAGCTCAAATCACAGCTGATAGGGTGCAGGATCAATACTCAATCTCCACTTGAGGAAAAACTGGGAATTAGGACAGGTATTAGAAGATGTAAATAACAGCACGAGGTAACGGTTTAGCCACTGCAACAGCCATTAGTACATTTACTTACATATTGGTAATGTGAGAAATACATTAGTAACACGAGTGGCGTTTTATATAACAAGCCAAACTGTGGAAATTTGCATCCTAGTTAAAAAAAACAAACCAGTGAAGGTCATTCAAACAGGAACAAAAAGCCTCCCTGAGGTTTGACATATCCCCCAACTTTCAGGAAACGTGCAAGGCCAAGCACAAGTGCTGGGAACAAGAGGCAGCAGGTACAAAGGATAACAGGAGCTTAGTCCACACTGGTTTTAAACTCATCTACATATTAATAGATATTGCTTCAGCTGCTTTCCAGAGGAGAGATCTGCAGTGCAGCTGTAACCCATCACACCCATTTGATGGCAGACTAAACACTTACGCCTGCATTTCCATTTTGCTGTGCTTTGAATGTTGATTCCATTTATCACACAAAAGGGCAGCTGGGGACTCTTAAGTAGCACAAAGCTGAGAGAAGTGATTCACCTCTGTCTCCGGAGCTGCCTTACTGCCAACCTCCTCTTAAAACAGCTAGCGAGATGCGGAATTGCCTTTATGTCAAAACACACCTTGATTTATACCGCTTTTGAGCTTCATTAATAGAGACCGGCTTTTCAACTTCTCAGCATTTCCGGCTGGGTTTATCACAGTAATTTACTCAATAAATCATGAGACAAGTGCACTAAAACATCTCCAGGAGCCTTCACGGGACCCTCTAGGGCAGTCGGCTGTACCTGCAGGCTACACGCACCCCAGTTTCTTGGATCATTTACACACAGGGTTAAGCGTTCAGCAAAAGCAGAGACTACTTTCCAGTAAAGCCAAGTTATGCACTTCTCTTCAGTGAAGAAATGAAATTTCAGGTCAGAGTCAACCTTTCTGTATCACTGTTCAGCGAGGAGCTGTACTTGTTGCACCCCCAGACTGACGGGGTACAATAAGAAAGAAAATTATTCAACCAAATAAGCCAGACTGCTTTTAAATACATGAGAATTTTATGCAATTTATTTCTTTTTTTAAAGACAAGCCGGGCCTTTCTGATCTCTGAAATCGCACCAGGTTAAGATGAGTTTTATGCAACATTCAATTCCCAGCCTCGCAAAGAGAAATTCGTACGGGAAACAGCAAAGACAGACAACTTCATCACATGGGAGCAAAGAGCCGCTGTAAAGCAGGGACAGATTTGAACTAGTCAGACATGAAGAGCTCAGTGCTTGGAACCTCTTATTTTTATTGTTATTTCCAATGCACTAATTCACACATCTTATTCCTTTACAGAGGCACCTGTCAGGGGCCTGAAGCGAGCAGAAATTAGATCACTCACAAGAAAACAGTCTAAAGAATTTTAAAGATTATTTTCGGGGGGTAAACTTAACCACGATCAAGTTTCCTGAGTTTCTGCGATATTTTTTTTCAGCCAGTTCACACACAAAGTCATGCTGCAAGGCCACCCCCCAGAACAGGCACACAACAGTCAGAGACATACTGTGAAAGTTCACAGTCGCTTCCAATTATTTTCCACTCACTTCACCAGGTCACTTACACTTTTCTGATGAATTCTAGAGAAAGTTGTGTACGGGGCCAGGAACTTTGTGGACACATTTTCATGAGGACAAGAAATGAGAATGCTTTTCTAGAGGAGAACAGAGAAGGGGAAAAAATAATTAGACATGCTCTTAGTCCTACTGAAACACAGAGGTTGCTGAGGTAGAACTACAATCGGGACCCGGCTGTGGTCTCTCACAGCCTGAAGGCTGATGGAAGGCGCAATGTTGGGCTCATCTCCTCAAGCCACCTCAAGATGCAGGTCCCAGGTGGCAAGTGATAGCTGCTATGGCCTGGTCAGCCACGACACACGACCCCAGCCTGACTACGGGATACTACGGACCAACTCCAGGGCACTGTACAGGTGGGAAGCCCAGGACAGCTGGAAAGGACCACGCAGTGAACTGGGTGACCGCTTTTGGCTGCTGTTTTGACTGGCATAAGAGTATCGCCCCTTCACATGTGGAAGGTGGTTACCAACCCCCGCTTTCCCCGAGCCCTGGCACCTTGGTGACTTCCCCAACCACGAAGCCCTCGGAGGCAGCGATGTCAGGGACACCCTCGTTGCTGAGCCCACGGCGGGTCAGGCTGCCGTACAGCGTCGGCTTCCCTGCGGGGAGAGCAGCCATCAGCTCAACCGTCCCCCAGACCCCCCTGAAGTGACCTTCCTCTCACCCTCCCTTAGCCCACAGGGCCCCCTAAACCACCCTCACCCCCTCCCTAACCCACAGGGCAACACCCCAACCACCTTCAGCCCCTGCTAAACCACGCACAAACACTCCCAAACTTTCCTCAC